>JAANSQ010000006.1:0-102074 GCA_036850885.1 Lepidocyrtinus dapeste
GCTTTAAAGTCAGGCGCTCTTCCTAGTCAGTCTCAGCTATCTATCACTCTATGGTGAGGTATGAAGATGAAGGAAGACGAAACATGAATTATGTACGAATAGTCTTTATTTCAAAATTATATTTGCTTCTGGCATAACATAGTCTGAATGCTTACATATGCACACAAACAAGGTAGGTGGTTACGTTCGTTGCCCCTTATCAACATCATCTTATTTTTCATTCTCTCGTCGGAAAACAAAAACGAAGATAATTTAATATTCATGCAAAACCGGAGCCAACCGCGAACATTTCTACATTTCTTTCCATCTGAGAAAAATATTACATAGTTAATAAAGCTTTAAATTACAACAAGAACGAGCGCATATACTCTACAAACATGAGACGTGACTCGCCAACCCTGGCAAACATAGTTTAAACGTTACAAGACTCAAAAAACAAAACGAAAATTCAACAACAACAGTTAGACTATAACTAAATAAAATTATCAACAGTAACATCTCCGACTCCAGACCATTTATAAATGTAGTTAACATTTTAGGAGAAAACAAAACCTTAATTAAGATTAAATTTATATGATTGAATTTATACATGACGCGAATACAATGATATGGCTAAAAATTAAAATTGTAAAAACCTTCTAAAGTATTTGTTGATTTCGTTAATACATGTAACTTCAAAAGTCATTTTTAATTGTAGAGGAAGTCATTAACAGTTTCATAAGGGGAAGTCACAAAGGATTTAAGGGATTTTATTTAATTTCTGTCTTGCATTTAATAGTCAGTCAAAAGTGCAGTAATTATTTAACTTTTACTGTATTACGTTAAAAAAAGTCACTCGTTATGCTTGTCTATTTACAACCGTCGTGAATTGATCGGTAGCTCACGAAACTCGTTCAATAGTACAGTCCTAAATTATTATCAACAAATAAAAATTATTAGAGACCAGCAAGAAGACACTCCACGTTTATCTTTTGTACAAGTAGTTTTTCGCTTCCAAAATCGGTTGGCCACACTTTCCATGGTGTTTCTTTGAAACCTTATGATTACATAAGTTATACATAAGCAAATTACATAATTCCAGTGAAATACAAAAAATCTTGAATTTTGTAGTATTACTCACCAGAGATCTAGATCGGCAGTTTTCCACTTCTAAAAAGCAGTTGTTTGAATAGGTCTTGTTGTCAGTCCCACATACCGGGTCGAACTCTGTTGGGCACATTTTTGAGCAGCCACGGAATTGGAACGCGGCTAGACATCTTTTCATGGGGACGACATACATGTGCTTCCTACAATTTCAGAATGAGTGACAGCCTTTACAAATCTTTCATAAATGCAGGGACGTATCTTGTCATCTACATGTCATAAAATACCCAGCGACTCAACTAAACTTCATCAGAGACTTTTACTACTTACATCCACCGGCAGAATAATTAAGTAGAATATGTGTATCTCGGTCATTTTTGAATACCTTTAAAGTCGTGATTTCCGGCAAAAAAAGGGTGAAAAACTTTTGCTTTAATCTTTTACTTGTCGCTTCTGCTTCTCGTTTTGTAGCCAAATTAGTTTCGATAAGTTTATGCCAGGACAAGAAGTGCACTTTATCTTTCGGCGAAAGGAATGCATTTATATTTTTCTTTTTAAATTCCTGGCAAAATACTGCATCATTAAAACCAATCTGATATTCTCCCTCAATACCTCTCTCTCTCTTCTTGGGTGTAAACAGAAGCAATCGAATTTTTGTTTAACAACCCATGTTTCATCAAATGAACATACAAAACATTACTCTAAACTTAATCAAATCATAGACATTACTCATTTAAATTCATGTATTCATTCATTCAAAAAAAATTGCAAACATTAAAAAACTTGTCAGTTTTAAAACCCAAAACATGTTAACGTTCTGGCTGTTTGTTTGTCTGTTGGGGTTGGTTATTGAGTTCCCCAGTAAAATTCCTAAGGTTGAACCACAACCACAATTGTGTACCTTTGCGTAGAATGACCACAATTTAAAAAGAAAAGTGAACTCAGAAAATTGCATATGTCAACAGATCATCATTTTTGATTATCATGATCATCTTCCTTAAGTACTTTCTTTCACTGAAAAATGGGAGTGATGATGGATGACTGATTACTTAAAGGAATCTGGTAACACTTTCGAGTTTTTTTTTAGGAAAATCTTACGAATCACGGCATGAAAAAAGGTATCAATATTTTTAAAATGGTCTTTGTTCACCTGTCCTCAAATTATTAAGAAGGGTTCAATGGCAAGGTTAACATGATCAAATGTATTCAAGTAGAAAGCAATACCAATCATTCATTATTTCTCAACATAAAAATACCTAGATGTAACCGAACTAATTATTGCACAGTACATCAATAATAGTCGTAAAAAATAATTTCTTGTTTTGCTAAACAAGCAAAAAATATAATGAATCGTTGAAATATGTGATAGTTGACTCTGGTTTAGCTGGGTCTTTGCAGCATAAAACAGCTCATTTTGAAAGTGTAAAAAGCTACTTACGTACCTGTGCTAAAATAGGTAGTAAAATATTAAGTTTTTCTTTTACGTATCAGCATGTTCACGTGCTGGCTAGAATCTTGAAAAAAATCTTCTTACGCGTTTCGATTTTAATTTATACAAGCCAGATTTCCCCTCCTTTTAATCAGATTAAGTTAGACCTGCATTTGTTTGGTATTAGAAAAACTAGTAAAAGCTGCCAAAATGATTCCCATTAACTTAATCAAGCCATGCAGCTGAAAGAAAAGTCAACGATTTTTTCTCCTGAATGAATGGCAAAGAGGCTGCAACAGACTTTCGGTGAACGTTTGCAATGTCAATGTCGATAGCAATAAATGATGATGTCGCTGATGAAGACGAATGATAGCCTTTTTAACACGTTCTATACTTAATCACATGAAGACCAACCTTGAAAAAAGTACTAATCATAATCTTAAAATAGGTACTGGTTCAGACAGACTCAAAAAGGAAGTTGTATGAATCATCATTAATCGAGATGAATAATCACCATCCGCATTGGTACTAGTACATTTCAAAAGTAGTAGCATATCCAACATTTTTTTTAAAACTTACCCACAATTCTGATTACGCATCTCGCACTCATTCCGATAGAACTTGTTATCAGAGCCACAAACAAATTCACGTCTACTTTCGCAAATTGCATTGCAGAACTTGGTCGTTTGGCAACGTTCCAGTGGCACCCTGACCACTCTCTGACCACACGTCTCTCTCTTCATGTCACATTCGGTCCTAAAGAAAAACATTGTAAGGCCATCAAATCATTCTTAGCTTTTCGAAACGTTGACAATTATTCCCCTTCCTGTCACAATGAATGATTTTTAAACACTGCTGATTTATCATTCTGACACTGACAGTGAACATCAGCTCATCAATTTATAAAAAGTGGGAGTTGGTTTTCATTCACATTCATTATATGGTAACGATTTCACTACCTACTAGTCTCATTGATTCTTACCTGTAAACGTTGCTATCAGAGCCACAAACAGGCTCGTCGGAACTCTCCTCTTCAGGACAGGGCTTAGATGGGCCACATTTTTCCGGCGTGGTGAGATTCGTACAGGAACCCCAATGAGCCATCTGGATACCTTTCCTGTTTAACCCCAAAAGATAATCATAAAGTGTCTGTGAAAACTAGTATGAAATTTACAGAGGATAATCTCGTCTCACTAGTTTACTCGGAGCTCGTTAATAATATCTCAAGCGCAATAATTTATTTTTTTTATAAATGAAGTCCTCTTATTCTCATTCCACCAGAGTTCGAAAGTGAATAATTTAAAGTGAGGGATGATGTTTTGAGTAGCTATTCAACTTGAAAGGATAATGATAATCTTTGTATTTATATTAATGTCTTTCGACTCCAAGTACACTGCCTATGACACGTTTAACATTATAAATGAGTCTTAAATCACAAAACACGAATACCAAATTAGCACTTAAGCACGTCTATAAAAACTCCGTCAGTGAAAGACGTCTCGTTAAATTATCTTTTTTTTCTTCCCCTTCATGAATGAAAAGAGAAGCTCTTTTTGAAGCTCATTCAACAAGTTGAAGTTGATGCCTTTTCAGTTTGCATATTATTATTAGGTATTAACATAATCGAATATGCATGTACATGAAAAACTGCCATTTTATCATTTTTAACTCAACAGCAGCTACAAAAAAAATTGCGCCTAAAGGTGTTCAACGCAGGTGGCGGTATTTACCTTGTTATTTTCTATTTTCATCAGTCAACTTTTCTCATTTACTTTGGGTAATTTGAACACAGCAGGATGAGATTTTACTGCTTTAAATTCTAATGTAAATAATGCCACTTCATTTCTTGCACATTTCCTCTAAAAACATGTTGTAAAAGTAGTTCCATTTTTTATCAAAATGTGTATTTCTTGAGTAGCGTGAAACCCCAATTTTATCTTTAGAAACGCTCCGTATTATTTAAAATGACTCACCTGCACGTGGAAATTTGAAGGGTACACCAGTTTTGGTAAGTCTTTCCATCAGTCCCGCAAACAGGATCGTAGTTTGTCCCACACCGAATGATTTTACACCTATCAGCCTTGTCACGGCACTTTTCATAGGAGACTTTATTCACTTTATACTTTTGTGGTCTGAAATATTGTTCATGACAAGTTAGTCAACCCAAAGATGAGGAAATTGAATCCAATTAAGTTTCCTTTTTACACTGTGACATTTAATAGGTAACTTTACCCGCAATTCATTAGACGAAGCTCGCACTCATTGTCATAGATTAATCCATCCGAGCCACAGACTGGGGAGGAGGGTTCACTTTCACAAGTCGTTGATTTAGGACAACCATTCTCAGCTCGGCGATCTCGAACGCAGTAGGAGATGGGCACTTCGAAAACGTGTTTGCTTTGAGGAACATTGAAAAGAACAAAATTAATGCGTTTTAGACCAAAGTTATTTATTGACATCCTCTCCAAGTGAAAACATAAATAATGAAAGTAATCACAGTCAATTAATGTCTTTCTTCTCTTAATTAAACAAGACTTGAGTGGGGTGATAGATGATAATTGCGTTTCAGTGGCAAGTAACTAGCTAAAACGTAAATCTTCAAAGAGATGATATCACAAAACTTTTCAAATGGAAATAAGATGAAGTTATACTCTTAACAAATTATTCTTACGAGATGTCATTTAGTCACAAAAGGAATCGGAAGTGCAATATTCTTCGTATAAGTGCATAATAGTGAGGTTCTACCAGTTTTAGTTACTGACCATAACAAGGGCCATGATCTCATAATTTATTATGTATTCGTCCCATGTACGGAAATTTATAAAAAAAGCTATCCACTTTTTTCTTAAAAAGCTCAAGGTCAACTTTCTTCAAAACAAGAATTCAAAATATGGAGAGAAGATTACTCCTATCACACCATATTTAACAATAATTTCTAGATTGGAATAATGCAAATACTTTTTGTCTTAAATCATCATGATAATCTTATCAAACTCATGATTGTTTGAGAATAATTGATTTGGACTCATAAGACTTGCTAATTCGTCATATAAGGCAAAACCTTTTATTCTTATCCTTACGAATGCATCGTTATTTCTTCTATACAATTTATATCTACTACTCAAATTGATAATTAGAAAACTTTCTCTTGGAATTGCTTTTTTATGCAGATTTTCGTCATTAATCTAATTAAACTGGCATAAACAATGAATAGTGATTTTAGAAGAAAGTTCATGAAAATATTCTAAAAGACAACATGTTCAGAATTGCCAAAAGACCTCCTGAAAAGTACATAAGCGTTTGTTTATCTAACCGTATCACAATTACCGTTCTCTTTTAGGTATGAGGATGTAACATGATCTATGTACTCGTGATCTATCGTGTAAAGCAATATGGTGCTATTTTTTATGCCTTTCTCACCCACAGTTTTTCATTTTCATTGCACATCCATTGTGATACAGTCTTCCATCGGAACCACAGGTAGGCTTCGAGATCCGCCAGCAAGAATCACCACAGTGTTTTGTGGTCTGACACCGTTTCAGGGATGTACGAACCACTCCTTGTCCGCACTAATAACACAAAATCGATACATACTTCAGATTCAAGTTTATTGAAAAGCTAAAATAGGCTTTTTTTCTTGGAAAAAAATCTCATCACAATTTGTCATTTTTCTCGAAAAAAATAGTTTGCCACTAGGGCACGTATTTCTCTTGATGTCACTCATTCGTATTGAAGCATTAAATCAAAAGGATTTTTTTTCTGTAAAAACTGTATTTCTTTTACTGTTTTAAACTTCATTTCACAAGTTGATTTGTAGACATTCCCATCAGACCCACAGATGGGTCCATCCTTTGGTGCGTATTTGCATGAAAGCGGACAATTCTCGCGTGATGCGGTTGTGTTCATACAAGGGCCACTGTGTGCGAGGTAGATTCCTCTCCTGTGAGAAAATATAAAGTTTGTCAGTAGGTTCATTAGCATGAAATTAGCCTTATAAAATACATTTGCAACATTTTTGGCATAAAACTAGATTGAACAAATTCATAATGAATGATACAGTTTATTATCACATTTGAACCGGCATTAATTTCACTTCAACATTTTACCTCCGATGACATCTCTCTCAACCTCTTCCGGTTCTCAACAATCGCATGTATATAATTTCTAATTAGATTACAAAAATTTGTCATATGCACACGATTCGAAAAGCAGCCCTACCGGTATTGCCTCACATTAGTCTCAATACCTATTTAAAAGATTTCTCTTGTAAAAATCTTTCGGATTTTTTCTCAGCTGTATAGGAACTGTTAATTGCTTGCATGACACTAACCAATAGCCATTCATAGATGACATGTTGATAACCATGCCCAACTTTCGACTCACTAGACTAGTCTGAACTTTATCTATGCATTCCTCAAGTCAATAGGTTAAGTCGAGACATAAACCCTATTTCGTTACAACCCTTTTAAAAATGCATAACACTCCTTTTTCCCATATCAGTTTTCGTATTCGTTACAGTTTTCAATCAGCTTGTTCCGTTTCTCTTCAACTGATAATGTGATGATAAGGTCTTTTTTTGCAAACTGCTCGTCAAAAACAGCTCATCTACAAAATACCCATCTATTTTATTACCTATATTTGCATTAATTTCGAATTAAGGTGAACACACCAAGTCAACAATTTTACAGCCGCACTTTAAAACACGCATAAACACACGCAAGCTGGTAGCCATTACGTGTTTTTAAATTGCCCCTCCAATTCATTCATACCGCAGAGTGGCAGAGTTTTTTTACTGTGGAGATATTTTAATGACGTGCTCGTAACTACCTATAAGATGAACAGAGGTTGGTAAATTATTCTAGTTTTTTCCGAGCTAGAGCACGGCGCGGTTCATTTTCATTCATCCACTTTCATTTCCCTTTATTACTGACATAAGGGAAAGGCACTTGTCTCATTTTTTATCATGGTCTTAACTAAACAAAGTCAAAGTTTGTACATACCGGTGTAAAAATTCTTTCAAATTCAGAGAATAAACAACGCAGACAATCAATACTGTTTATGGGGGTAATTGAAACGTTCAAAAATTTCTATACATCTTTATTCAGTTGAGTGGCAGAAATCGCGTAATTGAGGTATTATCTTTCAAAAGAATTGGAGAGGGCATAGGTAGGTAGTAATTTTACTTTGAATAGGGAATAATTGACACAATATTCAATTATATTAACTACGGATGTACTCTGCTTAATAATATAGTTTTTTTAGCTTTGATTTCATCTAGCTTAAATGATTAGAGATTAAAATCTGTAACACTACGCAACTGACTTGTTTTCGCCTTTCTTCTGTAGAGAATGAAGCAGTCAAATGAGTGTGCAAAACTGGGAAAGGTGTTGACAGACGAACAATGATTTAGCGGCCCAACGTAATCTTTTGAAAATGACATGGTTTTCTATGCTCATTTCAGAATATCAAATGAGAAACCCAACAGCTTTTTCCTGGGAGAATAAACATATTTTTTTTGTTATGCAGGATGTACCAAATGACTAGACTTTTTGACCATTTCGTTGGTACACATGTTACTCGAAAAAAAATGTTGATTTACATCTACAAACATATTAAAAAACAGGATTGTTTGAAGAATGATTTAAGCCAATATGTAATGTTCAATAGGCATAAGGTCTTAAGAAAAAGTAGGAAACATTTTTGTCACCATCGCGTGCCCCTTTATGAAGCGTGAAATAAACTATACAGCTATCTTTTAATTCATTATATTTATTACGAGTAATTTTTTCACATGCAAGTGACATTTTTCCTCTAGTGAGTTCATACCTTAAAATCACGTAGCCTATTTAGAGTGCCAATAAATCAGCATGAGCTTTCATGTTTTCTCTCGCTGTCCTCCATAAGAATTCTAAACTGGCGAATCTAATTTCTCTGCGTATATTAACATTTATCATGTAAAAAAAATGTTCGAGAAAAAAACTATAAAATGAGTCATTACTTCATTACCCAATAAAATACTTTTATCCTTTTGGCGAAAATATGCGTAGAGTGGATGAGCCAAAGCCGGTTTTTTCGTTGGCTTTTTCGGACCACCAATGTATTTTGACTTTATCAGTCAAGAAGATAAAAACAATGGGTTAGTTGGTAAGATATGCATAATCTTAACTAAAAACGAGAAATGCATTTTTCTTGCATTGAAATACAACCATTTTAATCTTTCTAGACTGATTGATTGCATGACTAATGTTTATAATGCTATTTTCCGGCGATGAATATCACAGGGACGTAAAAAAAGGTTTGGCAAAAGGTGAAACATTCTTCATTTTATAAGCTTTTCTGGTTCTTATTGTTTAAACCAAGTCTACGTTTTATTAAAGCCGGTGGATCCATTATCGACTCGTAAACTAAAGTAATTAGAATGACGTTCCAAAAAGCCCAGGAAACAAGATGCAAATCAGCGTTCTAAAGAAGCCAACATGTCTTACATCGTGCACATCAAAGATTTTAATGTTGTTTTATGGTATTATAAAATTATAATTTCAAGAAAAACTTTGTGCTCACATGCAAACCTCCACTTGAAGAATACATTTGTTTAGGTAAGTCCGTCCATCAGAGGCGCAAACAGGGTCGTACTCATTGTTGCATTTATGATCGCAGTGATGTCCACTCACCCTCGTACATAGCTCAAGATTTACTATGGTCGAGCCTGCGAAAAAAAATAAAGGAGAAAATAAGCCGTAAAAATTAAAAGTGCGTTGTTAGTCTTAAAGTTGATTATTATCTAGACATTATATTTCCAATAGGGGTTGATCGGTAAAAACAAAATGAAGCTTATAGTTTTTTGCATGTTTGCACGAATGCATGCGTGCTTGGCTTGTTTGCTTAATCCCTTTGTTGTTCAGTGTTCATGCGGTGCGATGATTGACACGAATTAATATATCAAGAACTCAAGGGAAATTAGTGTCGATGGATCTAGGATAAAATGGGCTTATTGGATTTAATAAGAAATTGAATCGGCCTCGATTGCTTTCATCCTATTCAAGATGAATTTTGAATTTTTAAGTGCTGAATGATAACTGGTCACAATTAAAATTCCTTAGAGAGACTTTTTCTTTTAAAATGACTACCATCTTTTTGACTAGGGTAACTAGCGAAAGCAAAGTTATATGAGGCTTGAGCCAAAAGCACTTTGAATTTTTAATGTCCGTAGCAAACTGCAAGAAATCAATTATGTCTCAAGCGTTTACAACTAGGGGCGACGTAAGAAGGGCTTACTGCATCTTCAAAATCAAGATCAAAAGGGCATGGATGCAGAAGTAATTAATGGAATGGCACTGACATGTGGACCGCCTCGAGGTGAAGTCATTACACTAAAGTATGGTTCAGTCTAGGGGTTTTAAAATAATGACTTTTGAAGTGTTCCTTGTTGTACTAGTCTCATTTTTAATTGAAACTTTGCTCAAATACTGATTATTATTATGGTTTGGCTGAAGTAGTTTCTTAAGTTGAGTGATTTTTCTAAGATGATGATGACGTGAGCAGTACACCGGTAAATTCAATAAATAACGAGCAATTTTCTTTCTGGTTTTATGGGCAGGGGACTCATTTAATAGCATTTGACGATGGCATGTGCCGTGACATATTTTTTGTCTGAAGGAAACACAAAAAGTTTAATTGAAAACTTCTCATAAGAAAATTTACTACTTTCTTACCTCTACCACAGGTACGTCTGCGCATTTCACAATCGTTGGCATATATCACACCATCGCTGGCACAAACTAAAATTGAACAAGGAAGTTTATTGTTTTGATTGGATAAAAAAATCATGACTTCAGCAAGTCTCAGGTTGAGTAGAGTGTGAAAGATATTTAGATAAATAAGAAAGATTCACGTACCTGGTTCACTGACCTTCGGGCAGGAACGGGGACATGCTGAAGAATCATTAGCTTCCACCGGAAAATTACCTGGAATTAAAAAATTCAAAGAAATAACAAATTAGTTTAATCAAACTCTCTCTAAGTTTTCTCGAGTAAATTAACATGTAATTTTATACAAAACAATGACTTAATTTGGAAAGTAGATTGTTGATGACTTTATAAGTATCATTTAATAGTCTTAATAAGGGTAAACAACTCAAACTTGCGCAAAATTAAATTAAACTCTCAAAAACATTTTTATGAACCATTACGAATAGTAAATTTTAAAGAAAAGTTTTAAAAAAATTATTTTAGGTTTCAGTTTTAAGGATGTCGATTGTTTGTAAAAACATTTTCTGAAGAGACTTTCTTTACAGTAATAAGCAAGTATCTTGATACACGTACGTGATTTTGCCAACACATTTCATTTTTTTTTGCTCGACTAGTTCCATTCCTACGAGAAGTCATGACTAGCTCAACGAACCAGCATCATAAAATATATTTTTTACGGAAGCTGAGCTGAACCAAGGATTTCTGCAAATTTTGATACATAACATAGAAAAGGTATGCACAGCTATCAAAACAATCATGACAATATCGTAATAATGATGATAATCTAATAGCCGTAAAATGCAAAAGTCCCTTTTCTCTAAGATGCACTCTCTTAACAAGACTCACGTTTTGATGTTATTGCAACCAGATAATTTTGAAATTTGGGTTGATTTTTTTAACTCGAGGGGAAAAGGTACAGAGATTTACTTATTCTAGCTTAATCTACTCCATACTCTCCGATTTCATTTTGAATGAGGTTTTGATTGCATGACGAAATGATTGCAAAAAGGGTGTTTAGGTATAGACAAATCTACTTTAAATCCGTACACTCTGACCGATAAAGCAAAATATTTAAATTTTAAATTTACACACTTGATTACTCTGAAAAAACCCTCAGCTGCCGTCCTTCAAACTAGGATGGCCCGAGACGGTAAATTTGCAAGACACGACTAGCGTGAAAAATGCAAAAATCATTTTTATCCGATAAAGCAAAATAAAAAACGGATTAAATTTGCAAAGCCTAAGCAAGACTAAGTTGAAGCACCCTTTTTGGCAAGTTTTTAAATAATTCATATAAACATCAGTAGTGTTGCGACTGGAATCGTGATTGAATCAGTGAAGTCCAATGCAGCGTGAAAATCAATGTCATGCCTTAGCCAAAAAAAATTAAGCCGAGCGTGAAGATAGTTAACGGGCAGCATAATAAACGAAAACGATGAAGCACTTTGCTTCTCTTTAATCAAAATATTTACAGAATGTGTAACGATGCGAAAAAGCTAATTTTTTTTTAGCAATTTGTTTAAGAATGTTTGTTCCACATTTATAGTAAAAAGCGACCACCCTCAAGCGCTAAATCAAGAGTGACGAGACGAAGACTATTTATTCATGCTTTGCTGTAGAGGCGACCGTACTCTTGTATTTGACGCTGACGATGACAACTTAAAATGTGAGCTAAACTGCATTTCAATTTTACGTGCATCCCTACTTATGCGCATCTTTAAAGTCTAAAATCTTAGATGGAAAAAACTAGGTGAAACGAATGAGTAATTTGGGAGTAAAATCTCAAAAGTGCTTTCACAGAGCAAATGAGCTTGAGCACTAAACGTAAAAAATTTTCAGTTTAAAAACATGACACAAGAATATAGACACTCAATAGCCTCCTTATTTTATTACCTAATGCCTCTTTAGAAGCAATCAATCAATCACACTTTGCATTACTCTCCTTTCATGGTTTGAGTCGGATCCAATCTCGTTAAAAGTGTCAATGTCAAGACGATAAAGTAACTACCTCTATTTATTATATAAATATCGGAGGGTGTTTTCATTTAAGAATTTTATATTGATCGGATTTTGCTGTGAGACTACTGCTACACTGTGTAAACATGTCACGCCTAAAGTAAATCTGAAGGCGATAACGGTACAGTGTAACACAAGTCCGAAAAGCCGTTTCCTTGTAAATGCACAAAATTGCAACAAGGAAAAAACTTTTTGCTTCAGGGCAAAGTTGATTTTTTGCAATAACCTAAATAACATTAAGATTTGCATTATCTAGCACGGTACATAAGCTAAGTTGCGACTTTGGTGTATCGAATGGAGAAATAGTGGTGCCCCAGTCTCTTTAAAAATTTGGGTTTCCTTAACTAAATTATGTAGCGTGTCTGGTCCAGATGCAATATTTACACCAATATGACCGTTGGATCTCCGATCCCGACTTGAATTGAAGTTTGGCATGTAATTTCATGTGGCTCTTTATGACTGGGTCTTCAGGCCAACTTTGTTTAATTTATTTTACTGGCTTACTCTCACGTTTTCCCACTGCATGTGATATTTGTTCTAGCCACGTCTAAATGGCGTCAAGTATATGTAAGTCAAGACCCCATGAATCCATTACTAATTGAAAGATTTCATTAAGATTAGAAGGAGAAAACAAGAAAAGATATTGTGATTGCACAAAGAAAGCAGGAGGTACAAGTAATGAAGTGATATGGTCCAAATGTTACCAATTTGAAGTGTAACTTCTGTTGCCCATGAAACGAGATTAAGATTACTTTGGTGTTAGTACTTTAATCGAGATCATCCATTTCAAATATTTCAAGTGAGATTGAAAAGATGAACCCCGGCAGGTGGTCCAAGTTCCTTTATGAGGAAAGAACGCGTAATATTCTGTGTACGAGGTCGAGCCACTATTAATAATGTTGTTTGACTGATTTGCAACATTCTACATTTCTTCTCGTTGAAACAATAGAAAACCAGATATGAAGACGTAGCAATAAAAGTTATGGCTCAGGTTTCACATTTATGCTCTGCTTATTGGCACCTCTAAAACCAAAGGTGACATAAATTTATGGCGAGAAGTACCTAAATTCATTTCATGAACGCCTTTCAGATTATAATAATTTGGATTATGTACAAGAATGAATTAGTAGCAAACCTTTTGCAATCACTAGTCCTATTAAATACGATGGCATATGGAAAGTTTGGTTCTTAGTCTAAGTTTTAATAACGCTTTTACTCTTGTTTAACCTATTTATTAACCGTTTAAGTCAAAATAAGAAAGCGAACGTCGTACGTTATGCAGGTATTATTAAATGGAAATAAAATCTAAGATGCAGTTTTTATGGCCCATTTTAACGAGACTAAAAAACGTCTACCTCCCAGATACCCAAAGACCTATTATGACTACAAATGCCTTGTTTTCCATACGTCACGCATTTCAAATCTTCAAACGGAATCCAATTTAAATTATACGGTTGATTAAATTACACCCTTTAAGGCGGATAGTTTAGAACACTCTTGCTTTAGACGAAAGTGATTTATGCTTCTGGTTTTTTCTCTTTAATTTCTGCTACCCTTTAATTTAAACTCTCATCTAAAATGCACGTTCATTCATCCCTAAGTACGATTTTAGCTCGGCTACTACTCCTCCTCCTTTAGGCATTCGTCTCGAGACAATCAATCAGGCGGAACGTGAGCATCAAATCTAGCATTCTTGCAGGTGTGGTGGTGAGATAGTAAGTAAAAAACGCATGTGAAAACGCAGTAGCAGTTTCTTTTTTCAAGGTGAGTACTACGATTACATTAAAATTATCCTCTTCTCCGTTCAAATATACTAACGATGTTGATGATGACTTCAGATGAAGAATACCTTTATAAGTGGGATAATTTTCACTGTTGTTTTCAAATGCAAACGAGGCGCGCAGGAGGAGGTAAAAAAATACCTTCATACTTCATGTCCTTTTCAAGACTAGTTCAGTAGCTCATCATTATGGTCATCATCGTCATCCTACGTATTTCGATCTCAAGATGAACATAACAGAAAAAAAATGGGCTTTTCATAATGGATTACTTACACTTGTCAACAAACGCGCCATGAGTGAGCTTATAAGAGCTCGTATTTATACCCTAAGACGTTAAAGAGGAGAGCATATGAAAAAAACAAAGGTGGTTTAATCTTGGCTAAGTTCGCTTTTGGAATAAGCGACAGAAATGACAGGATAATTGAAAAATACATTATGTAGTCTAAAATATATGTACGAGCTTTTCTAGTTTCACTTAGCGAGTTGAGTAGTTAAATATCATTTCACTTGAAACTTGAGCATGGTCTCAAACTCAATTTTTCAATCTAATTCTTTATACCTGAATGAGTTGATATTGTTTTGTACGAAATTGACATTTAAAAGAGTTGCTTATCTAAACTGTTGGCTCATCCAACTCGTGTCCAACTTACGTATGTACTTTCAATATTGAAACCAGATTTAGATTAAGTATTTGGCTCGGTTAAGAACACGCTTGAACAAAATTCCTCTTAAGGATTAAAGGAATGTGTAATGTTCAGTTTTACAAGTGCATTTTTCAGTGACAAGATGCATCAATGCAATTTACTGCATAAATTGTTTACGATTCCATTGTTATTAAATTGCATTATAAAGATGAATCAGGATGGTAAAAATTTTCCGCCAAAGTCAAGCGTGTCGGATTAGTTGGTACCTGGTCAAGTCCACCCTTTTCACTTTAATTTGAAAAGATTTGCATATTGTCCATTAATCTTTCGATTAGCTAGATTCTTTTTATATTAATTTTTGTCGGAGCAAAAAGATTTCCTTTGTTCGACACTACAACCGCAGAGCCTCTGGGCCGTGAAAAATCCCCTTTGAACTTTTTTCTTCTTATCTCCCATGATGAGGATGAAGCTTCATTCTTAGAAGAAGCTACTACTTCTGCTCTTTTTGTCTGTACTCGCGGTAGCAATAAACAAGGGTTTCAAACACGTTTTACATGTCGGAATGAAGGGAAAAGCAGGTCAAGCATGGTATTGTTATTATTATTATTGCTAAGAATGCTTGAAGAAATGCAAGCTACCACAGAGCGTCATCAGTATTATCCACCACCATCATCATCATCAAAACAATAACAATCACAGTTTTAAGCTTTTAAGAAAAGTGAAGTGAGTGCATCGTCTTAGATGATCATTCTATTTATGACCATCCCGTATGCAGACGCAACAAGCTCGAAACGCAACTTTTGCCAAATGTGTTATAAGGCACGGTTTTTTCCTCTAGAGCTAATTTTAAAGTTGACTTGATGTCATACATAATATTTATCATTATAATCTCTAACCAAAATCTAGAGGGTCTTTTAGGGGTAATCATTGACACTTTTTTCCTCAACCATGTTATCATCGTTTTCAGCCTGGTAACTTGCGATAATCATCCTCTTCGTCACGGTCTTCATCAAAATGAGAGTAGAAACTGTGCACAAATGCATTTCACAGGATTTAGTTGCAACACTAGGGCATAACCCCTTTAGGCATTTGGTTTTTGCGAAAAAAAAAATCGCACTTGACCAGCAAAGTATATAGTAATAAAGTAATTAGCTAAACCGGGAAGTGAGCTGAACACAACTTGAGAGAACATTTTTATAGCTTCTAGTACATAAAGTAAAAGTAAAGCACATGTTTAACAAAATTAAATATCGTGAGTACATTAGAGAGGTGAGGAGGCTTTTTTGTCTCACACTTCTATAATGTCTACAACATAGTGATGATTTGCTCGTTCGTTCACTTCATTACATCTGCAACGTCCAGATCATTGCCATCTTGAGGAAAAGCTAAATTTTGCACCATTTTACTCAAGCAATAAACTTGAATTTTTTCCAAGTGATTATGATTGTCATTGTCATAAAATGTTGCGATATTCTCAAGTTAAAAAAATTCTGACACTTTGTATTAAATGGTTACTGACTTTTCCTCGTAGATGATAACTCATCTCCTTATTTTCTGAATATGTTTTGACAAATGAGCCCAGATTTCAAAAATTATGCATACTAGCATGCATACACCTAAACCGAACAGAGTAAACAAAGGAAAATCATGTAACAGGAAATAATGTGTTCAGAAGGATTTGATGACTGACGATGTAAAGTATCAGAGCTACTTGGAAAGTGGATATTGTTTGCTTATTCCGAATGATGAGCATAAATCCTCTAAAAAGGAATAACTGGTATTGTCACATGTCGCATCCATTCATTTCTCGTATGTGTTCAAAGCAAAAGTAGACAAAGAGTTACAAAGAAATATATGAAGGTAATAGAATAATATTATTTTTGCCGTGAAAAAAGTAAGATTAATGACTCAACTGCTTGCTCAAAGTGCATTTATCTTTTTTTGTGCGGCAAAATGTGAAAATGTGAAATTTCGCGAGTAAACTTGAAGCTCAGGTTGTTGTCTCTTCCATCACCATATATAGTGTTGTAGTGAAGTAGCAATTTGACAATTTTTTTTATCGCGATGGAAGGACAAAAACGAGCGTTACCTTGAATGAAATCTGCATAGGAAAGGAATGAGTGAGTGACCACCTCTTGCGCTAAGTAAAAATGTGAGTGATGGATGATGACTCGATGTAGAATGCATTTTACGAGATATGGAAGACCGATAAGGAAAGGATAATAGTAATGTAGTATCTAACACTGGCCATATTTTTTATGAGGTGAGAACAAGTCCAAACGAGAAAATTGCATTTCTTAATACAGCAAACGTGATCGACTTGATTAAACTAAACATTCAAAAACGACAGAGATGTACTATAGTATACCCCCAAAGTTTGATTTTCCTTTCAAATATCCTGTCATTTCTAATAGCATCCTAAACTGGAAGGAAAAGTTGACTTATCGGAATATATTTGCCTTATAGGATGTAAAAATTGAATATAATTAGGTATTTTCTTTATTGTGTGGTATAATGCCGCGGTTTGTGCACAATGCCACCAGCGTCGAATTCTATATCAAATATAAATTTGAATAAAGACAATAAAAGAGAATAATCATAATCACTTCTAACCATACGTTTACACTTCTCGTTGTGTATACACAAGTCACATAAAAAGGGCACACTTATTAGCAACAGCAGCACAAAGTATTCCTGTGGTCAAAGTCAAAACCTTAATGGATAAGTTTTTGATTCAATGAATATTCACAACTTTCTTGTTGAGGGGAAGTTGGCTTTGTGGCAAAGCTATAAATTTTGGGCTGGTGGCTTTTCATCATCTTCCCTTTAAATATATGGAAATAGGTAGACTTAATATATTGATTTCTTTTTCGACGATAGCAAATTTTCAAAACATAAATGATAATCTAATCGAATCCATATTTTACATTTGCACGTGAAAGGTTTTTTTAAAAGAAGCCAGGCTTTCTGGTTTTCAAGGATTTTCACAAAACCAAACAGAAAAAACAAAGTGTGAACATTCTTTCTGAGCCAGCTGAAATAGTAGCAATTTTTTAGCGCATCAGAGAAACTGAATGAATCTGGCAAGATGCAGAAAAAACCTAACAGTAAAAAAAATTACAGACAATGAAATCAAGTGAAGTAGTAAAATGGAAAACTTGATTGATCTCATCGAACCCTTTTTCTTGATTCAATAAAAATTAGATGCATCATATATTGCAAATCTAGATGCAATTTCAGCTTACATACTGGTTTATGTAAAGAGTGAAATTTTTTCTTAAGCCGCAACAAAACACCGCACCTGCATCAATTTACTTTAGATTACACTTCAATTCGAAAATCATATGGTAAGGAGTTATTTTCAAGTTAGTTAATTAGTATTCAAAACATATCATATTACAATTGTTTGTTTGGCAGAGAATTAATAATTGAAACAAGTTACTAAATAAAAAAGCTTCATTAAAAATTTTAGCTTCGTCGGGGCAGGGTTAGGTAGATTTATTTCATAAAAGATTCATCATTTTTATTGTGCAGTCGGTCAGTCAGTCAGTCATCGTCCTTCAAAATTTACTCTACGTAAGGAGGAAATATACCTCCTGAATAACGGGCAATAATGGTATCAACAGAGCACGAGACTGCAACACGTTTTCTAGATTGTTATTCCGTGTACATATTTTGTCAGTACAATTTTGAAGAGATCATGACCAACAGTCAAGGAATACTTGACTAGTGCCCTCAAGTCGTACCTATTTATGCTATAAAGCTGCAAATTGTGTTAATCATAATACACGTTTGATGTATTTGTACCATGCCCACTTGACAAATTCTCTTTTCACTTTCCCTAAGCTTTAAAAATTTCCACATAATCGCCTCTTGTCTTACTGACGACGGTGTCATGTGATGAATTAGAAAATCTTTTTGTTGGACAGTAATTTTGATGTTATTATTATTATGAGGTGCTATTGCATGTCTCAACGTGATCTATGGTTATTAGGAGGCTTGGTTAAAGTTACGTAGGGTTTGTTACCTTATGCCTATTCTTTAAAGCTTCTGTTTTGTTTATTTTGGCAAGCTCCCAAACAAAGAGGAATTTTCAAAGAAGCCTTCCCTTAAAAAGGGAGAAAATGCGATTAAAATTAGTAATTATAATAAATTAAATTCTCGTTAAAAAGATTTGGCGAAAATGTAGAAGCAGATATTGGCGAACTTGATACTGCAAGGCCAGCATAGCACGCATTTATGCAGATACCTATTGAATTTCATCGCTATCTTTTTACCAGATAAAAAAATTAAGGAGTGTATAAGGTAATGTATGTTCTTACATGATAGGAGGAAGAGAAGGCGTGCTAATCTAAACTGAAAATGAAGTTTGAGGTAATCGCTACTCTTAAGTTTCCCTAAACTTTTGATGTAACATTTTTACGAGCCTTCTTGAGTGTCCAAAACTGATAATTTTCGATTTGGCAATCGCTTCGTGAATAATTTTATTCGCGTGAGTCGACACCTAGAACCGCATTCTCTTTTTAAAGTCATGCGTGCACGCATGAGTAGCTTCTACTAAGTTTTTAAACACGCCCAGTAAATAACACGATTCCGATTCAAATGTCGAAATTACTTATTTTATGTGACTCTGAGGTGATATTATGTGGGACTTTCGAAAGGCCCAGCAGACATTGAAAAGGTGCGTATCCAGATTCTATTAGGAGATTTGTGCTTTTAAAACTTGCACGCACAAAAATGAAAAGGAAAACTGGCTTCTTTAGTTGAGTTAAGTGCGAGGGGTAGCAAATAATTATTATTTTCAAGTTTTGCACACTTTTTCTTTCACACTAGCTCCAGCTTGAATGCATCATTGAAGATGAAATTATAGGGCAAGGTGTGCATTTAATGCATAGATCTGCGTAAAAACCTACGCATATGCGTGCGAATGATAAGTGAATATACAACAGCAAAATAAGAAAAATGTTAGATGTACATAATGATGAGTCTAAATTGTAAGGTGCGTGTCACATTATGATTACGATTTAGCCAAAGGCAAACATACATTTTGAGTCATTAACCACATCTGAATATAAATTTTCGGATCGCTTTGATAAATTAAAATGTTCAGAAAATTATTGGCACGATACTACAGGGAAAGCTGGTGAAATTTTTGTTGAACGTTACACAAGTTCCTTATTCCATTTAAATTTTTTATCAAAGTAATACTTGATCATTGTCAAGGATTATAGTCATATGCTTATTAATTTTACAGGGGATTATAGACAGTTTTCAAAAGTATCGTAACTTCTTGATTTTCTTCAATTAGCCTTCAGCCTGCCAAATATTTTTGAGAAAATGATACAGGATACAATGGTCATTTAGCACATTTAAACGGATGCAGGCAGAGTGATTAGTGGAGTATGATGGAGTGTAAGTTAACAGCAAGCCCACAGGGTGTAAACTTTGTAAGAGAGCAATCAAGGGTGGATAAATTTTTTCTAACGAGGAGGAGAGTGAAGTCAAATGTCAAATTTCAGACAGACGGATATTGTGACGCTGACTAAAGAAATGGTTGGCATATTCAGGTTGATATCGGTCAGAGGTGAAACTCTTTAAGCTATATGATGCGAAGAAAATCAATGAAGAAAGGGGAATAAATTTGAATAAATTAACGGGCTTCTCTATTTATGCGGTAGGCTAGGGTTAAGGCGAAAATTCGTACGTGCTGAATATCGAAAGTAATCGACTAACTGCAACAATGCACCTTGTTAACTCCCGTCAGTACTGCAGTTTGCCAAGCTTGACTGATTGCAGAATTAATGTAAATGAATAATTCGTCAAAGAAAAACATTCAATTATGCTAAAAAGGTATACAAAAAAAGTTTTCTTACCTACTACTCCCACTCCGACTATCAAAACGATTAGAAAATTCTTAAGATCCATTGTGGCTCCTCTTTGCAGTCACCACCTCGTCTCACAAGTAGAAAATGAAAATTGTCCTGTATGTCTTCCTTTTACGAAATGAAATTCACGCAAAATATTGATAAAATAGGAAGTAAGCACTT
This sequence comes from Lepidocyrtinus dapeste, assembly GCA_036850885.1. Classification (NCBI taxonomy): domain Eukaryota; kingdom Metazoa; phylum Arthropoda; class Collembola; order Entomobryomorpha; family Entomobryidae; genus Lepidocyrtinus; species Lepidocyrtinus dapeste. The sequence goes on from JAANSQ010000006.1 coordinate 20,749, forward strand.
TTGCAAAGTAAAAATTGTCCCGTCTCAAGAGTCTCAAGTTGAATCACTTTGAATAGATCACGAACGGCATACACAGAAAAAAACTCTGCAGACTTTGTTTTTCTCAAGTTGTACTTTACTCAGGCTTATTCTTTCATGAGGAAAAGAAGACTATCTTCTTGATCTTTAGTAGTCTTTAAAACACCTTAGTCTTCACTGTTACTTCAGTGTTTCGTTTTTGCACAATAATACCCCGAGTGTAATAGTTTTCAAAAAAATTATGTTGTGATAATGTGTGTGCTCTTGATGCAAAATCCTGATTACAGCATGTAGGGAACGATCTAATAATTTTTTTTCTTTATGAATGCGATGATAACTTCAATGGATAATGGTGTAGATCATGAAAGGATGTAGTAATAAAGCATCGTACTCTTAATTCTTTTGCCCTTTCGGCTCCTAAGATTCCAAAAATAGTCAGAGTTAATATCAAAGACTAAAATGGATGTAAGTAATCGGGCAGAGATACGTAAGAGTAATTTTCTGATCTTCTAATCCACCACAATTTTCTCTTCTTCTCTGAGGTCGTTATCTCTCTGTACGCATGTAGGTCCAACTTTAGATAGCTTTGGTCTGTACTAAATATTTGAATTGCTTTTTAAAAGACGAAAATTGAGTGCAAGGGTCTCTTCTTCAAATCTTCAGCCAGGACCACAGGCAAAAAGGTTGGTCAAATGTAGCAAGTCACATTGGTGATCCAACCTCAGAAGGCGTTTTTATGGGTTGCGTGTGTGGCACAGCTCTTCTGTGGAAACAAGGCAAAATTTTAAAGATGAGCATTTTCTTTCAGCATGGCCTGATTATTTAAGAGTTAGTAAAGCAGAGTGACGTGTTTTGTGATGGCAAATAAGACAAAGAACCTTTCGGTTGACAGGTAGGGAGCGAAGAAATACGAAAATTCCATTATCGGGTAGTTGCTCAAATAACGTAAAATAATCAAGATAATATGCGAGCTTCTCAAATGACGAGAAAATGCAGAAAAAGTCTTGCCAATTTTTTTCTATTTGTATGTGCCTTCAGGTGTGAAATGATCTTTTTATTTGAGATAACGATGAGTTGAAGTTACATGGAGGGAAATTGCTACTTAAAATGAGCTATATGATGTAAAAATATCCACTTTTCGAGTTTTAAAAGGAATGTTCAGTGAGCACATAATGTTTGCACCTTTTCTCGAGGGTAATTAATCTTTTCTGGGGAAGAGAAAGAAGAGTCTGTCGCGCCTCTTTGTTTGCACTCAAACCATAAGAAAAGAGTTTAAGTTTTGAGTATATTTTCTCTCTGAATTTTGTTGATGACTACGCTAATAAGATATATTTTTAAGTCTGAACTGAAGGATGGCAAGCCGCTAAAGCATTATCTTTTAAGATATATTGCAGGTAAATGTCAAGTCCCTATTTAAAAGTAATAAATTTTTTTGGGAAATAAAAAATTCGACAAGGAATTAAAGGGTTTGGCATTGCCTTTTTACTTACGGTCGGAGGTATTTTAGCAAAACATTATTTTTCCTTCCTCTACTTGCTTGCTCTACTCTCTCGGCTCACTTTTCAAATGCATTATGTAAGAAAGCTTAGAAAAAATGCAAAACTGAGTCGAAGAAACAGGGAATTTTTGAATGAGTAGTGAACCATGAACCAATAAAACCATACTTAAATGAATGGGCGTGTAGGCTTTCTATTCGTGTCCCCCATACATCTCGTGTAGGGACAAAAGGAACGGGGTAAATGCAGAGTTTGTGTTCGCAACCTGATTATTCTGCTGGGAGCCAAGGTTAACAATGGATATTTGATAAAAACCTACAGAACAACCCGAGAAAGAGCTTATGACAAAAGTGTAATTATCGCCATTTCAATTGCCCGTCTTGTGGTCAAAAAAATAGCATAGCGTTACGTAAATTGGCACTTGCAATGAGAATAATACAATTTTTTTAACTATAGAGCACGTGTTTATAGTGCGTAGGAACAGGAACAATGAAGGGAAGTGAACACTAATAACAGCACTTACAATGAAGACGCAGACGCAATGATAGTCTCAATTTCCTCAGATTCAAAAACAAGAGTTTGAACAAGGCTGGGAGCTGAATGAGGAAGAGGGATTTCAAAAATTGTTCTTTACCCTTCCAAGTTTAAATGTTTAATGGGAGCTAATATTCAATTTGAGTGTGAGTTTTGATTCTGCAAGAGAAAAAAATGTTTGGGGAGAATAAGTGAAGTGTGTAAGAAAAAGTGTGAGCACGCTATATTATCTCTTTCCCTTGTACCTAGTAACATTATTTAGAGTCTAGCGTGCATGTAGGATTTTGTAAAAGGCTTCTAGTCAAAGGGATGCACTCAAAGTGATCAGAATCGTTTCTCAAAATGCGAATGGTAACGTGGTAAGGCTCGAAAATCCGCGAGATTAAGATAATGACAGCAGCAGACTTCCCTTTACCTTAGACATGCTCTGATCAAGAACACATTCATTTAACGTACGCTCATGCGTGCAACTTTAAGATGTATGCTAAAATGTGTACAGCGTGGTCAGTATCTTTTGCGAAGGATGTTGCTTAGCGCAGGCAGACAAAAGTGCTACTTCGCTACTTTTTTTTGCATTTCTCTAGTAGGCTCATGATGAACGAGGAGGGACCAACAAGAAAAAGTTTGCGGAAGAAGTAAATTGAGAAGGAAGAAAGTGAACATAATAAATGTGACGGAAGAAAATTTGGCCGTTGAATTATATGAGTGTATAATATGACGAAAATTATGAAAACAGTTTTGCTTTTTATAATTGGGAGAAAATGTCATCACCTATTTGCTGCATAGATTTTATGGATAGGTCGTATTACTCACAAATTTTGCCATTGTTGACAATTTTTAGACTGCTAAAGTACTTGCTTGATTTTTGAAGCTTTATCTTAATCAAGAGATAAGACTTTGCTAATTAAATTCAATTCAGAGATGCCAGACGTGATAAGATTGCTTTGAAAATTAAATTGAAACCAGAAGAACAATATTTAGAAGCGACTGGTTCGCTCTCACCATTCGTGTGTATATAATTAAGATAGTTGCTAGAAACTTCCTTATCAGAATAGAAGTAATTAGAAAATAATGTCACAAGATTTTTCTTGATAACGGTCTTACGTTATCCATGTTACTCTAGATAAGATAAAGGACAGTCTTGAGCCGGGCATGCGGCGAACTAAATTTCAAATTTTGAATCTTTGCTGCTCTTTAACCTATTGCCCGTATTTCCCTTTTCAAGAAATCTAATGTTCTGTTGACGGTGATGACAAGTGGACAAGTGTAAGTTGTCGTGTTTACTTTAGTGATGAGTTTTATGCGCTGTTGAAAATTAAAAATTTTCAGCAATTACAAGAGCAGCAGCGTCCCAAAACTTTTTAGGTGTACTTATTACGTGCTCTAAGGGAAAAAATTCGAAACGAAGATGAAATGTGATTTCGTGTAGATTTTGTCGTTCGTGTCCTCCTTACATTATTAGTACTCGTTCTTCTGGTCTTTTAATAGTACCTGCATACCTCCAATCGTGTTAACCTTGACTTTTGAAACTAAAACTAGTACTTTTTCTTATCAGAGCGGTATGCATGGAGCGCATGGTCTGGGGAAATTTTTACCTTTTTATGGCTATATATAATCCTAAACATGGTCTCAGCAATCATTAAAAGTGACAAAATGACGTGTTAAATCAAGCTTATAATGATGGGAGCCTAAAAAAGAACAAGAACATTCTATGGGATGACGAATGAAGATGACTCTATTTTCTCTGGTGACAAAGCTTAAGTACAAATGTTTCGCTAATCCTAGCAAAAACGTAAAACATATTCTCAGGATTAAGCCACTGACGTGATAAAGTAGAAAACGTGTGTAGGAGACAGTTTTTCATTAATTTTTTATTTCACAAATTATAACTCCAATTTCTAGACCATCGCAAAATTTTCATTTTAAAAATATAGTTTCATGTCCTTGAATATAGTATTTTGCTGAAAGGTCAAGAACGAGTTTGGTAAATAAGATAATTCAAAAATTTTACGTTTTACTTATCGCAAGATTTCATGATTACATCATGTAGTTTTTGTTAACATGCATGTTTCAGTCGTTAAACGTTAATAACTTTAGCATCGAAATTCATTACAGCAGGTTGAACAACGAATTTTCTATCTTTTATTCCGTGATTACTAAATTATTTCATTTTCTCACTTAATCCTTAGATCATGCTACATTTCGCGTCAACATCACAACTCAGATCGAACCTAACAGAACGAAATGCATCATAACCATTGTTCTGCATTTTAATTTTTAATCTTTTCGTCGAGCTTTTTAGTCATTCAACAAGTGTTAAAAATTCATCGTGTGTGTAAAAAAAGCAACAAGTTCACTTTACTGACTGAATTTTTATGCTTGCATGTATTTCATGCATTAACACTTGAACCTTTAGCAAAACACCGCCGCGTAAAATATACTTATATAAAAATGTTGTAATTGGTAATTAAATGGAGCTAGTACGCATGAAATCATATTATGACGATACCGACCGCCCTACCAACCGAATAATCCTCCTTTGAAAAGTTAATTTAAAAGTGAAACTGGTCGTAATTGTGGAGTATGGATTGAATTGAAAATCATCACATGCAAAAGTTCAACAAATTCAAGAAGTGTACATGAGTGCATAATACTACCAACACTCTTCATTCTTGACTTTGTACAATTGTTCGTGATCTGAATGATTCACATTAGGTATATTATTAAGAGCTGCAAGTCTTCTTAATCAAAATTTGAAAAAAAAACATTTGGCCTTGTAGCTAAAATATTTTCATGAATTCAACCTAGCGCTTCCTCCTCCTTTCCTTAATGAAATGTAGAGCAAAAATGAGTCTGCAAAGTGCATTGCACGCTCAATTACTTCTTCGTCACTCGTTCCGTCATCAAGATTTTGCGAAAATAGTATGAAATATGCGTAATTATGGGAATGAAATATAAAGTGTGGGCAAAAACCCGAGGTGCGGCTGTAAGATACGTAAAAATTATGGTGCATACCTTTAAATCTTGTAAAATTTACATGATTCTCATAATTTTAACTCCATTGTAAATCACGATTTTAAAAAGAAATTTTGACTACGCTCCTCTTTGAAACGGAGTCAGGTATGTAATAGAGAATGTTTTAGGGAGCTTAAGAGAAATCTATATGAATTGGATTACACTTGTTAAAAATTTTCATTATTTATTTAGCATTTAATCCTTTTCTTAAACGTGCAAGATTCTAATGTCATTCGTCGCTAACACTCTAATCGAACGAAAGTTTTTTTTGCTAATGAGTCCCTACTAATCATTCTAGTGAAAAGTGTTTGAAGCGGCAAGTCTATGATAGTTTTATGTGATAATGATAATAGTTGGCAAGTTTGTAAGGAAGAAATACATAATCAATGAGAATATGCGAGAGAACTTTGCCAATTATCAATATTTTGAAAACACCTTTTAAATGTTGATGATCTAACCGTATAATCATAAATTGAGATGGGAGTTGTGTTCAATGTCACCCGTTCAAATTATTAGTGTTTATCATGGTAAGTTGGCAAGTCTTGTCATGTAAACATTACTAAAAATCTTATGGCTCACGGGCTATTTTCACTTTTTGCTTTTCATGCAAGTTAGTAGGAAATAAAAAAACTGTCACGAGTCGAGTCAAGGTTCTTAAGTTATAAAGATAAGATTACACTATGCTAACGCTGTTAGGTAAAAGCAATTGATCATTGAAACAAGTTATTTGCTGCATTCAACCACAATTAAGTTTCTGACGAACATGTGATATTCAAAATGAGGGTTATCGTTATCGAAATTTCCCCCAGTTTTTAAGGTACCCTACAAATGGCCAATTATCGATAGGATGTTAGGTAAGTAACCAATTTAAAGAAAATTTGTGTAGGAGAACCCTTAAGATATTTGACAACGTCGTAATTTCATCATCATCATTTGCAAACAATTGAATATATCTGTGACAAAAAATCTACACTTTTAACCTGTCTTTAAAAAGATGATTATTACAGTGTTTATGTTCAAGTGTCAGAAATATTTTATGAACTAAGAACATCAACCATGACAATCCATTGTTCATCTACGGGGATAAATTTTTTGTCTTTTGTCTTACAAATGAAAACATTTAAAAAATACCTAATTGAAAGTGGGCTTACAACTCCTTTCCATCATAAAATCTACAGAACTTTTAATAATTAACGGGAAGACGTAAAGGATTAAACTAATATAACGCATTTCTTTTCTAGCGAAAGGATTAGTAGTCCCAAAAACTCTTGAGCTGAAAATGAGATGCACATAAAAAATATTATGTTCATCCTTAACTTTTACTCGTGTTGAACAATCTACGGTTGAGTTTTGGATTTGTAATATGAACAGACATACTTAACTGTACTTCTTAGAGGAAGAAAGCGTCATAAAAAATTATTATTTATGCTTCATTAATCCTTGCAATTTGCATATTACCCTTTCGTTTTTATGTGTTACGTCCCCTAAAAGAACTCTTTTCTCTTTCTGTGACCAACTGGCCGATAAAGTGCTATGAGCGTATATGTAGGTATGTTTTAAATGATACATGACTGTATCCATATATTTTTCAAAGATGTCATGCCTTCGCTAAGTCAGATGATTATCGGAGCTTCCATCATTTTTATAACCTCTAATAACAGTTTTAAGTCTATTAAGTCACCCACGTTGAAAAGGTCCATTTCTTTGGGCATTAAAGAGCTATAAAAATATTATTGCAATTTTCAAATGCAGTTTTTTGTGTTTTTTCGTGAAAATAAGGGAAAATATGTGGAATAGGTAAATTTTTTCTCGAGAAACAAAAAAAATGCATTTTACCTAAAAATAAAAAAAGTGACATTGGCATTGCAGCGAGCTGGTTCATTCATTTTTTAACCGCAGGAAATATTTATGTACATTGTTACCTTTAACATTATGCACGCTTCCATTGTTTAGAAAGCTCATTTCAGTGTTAATGTCCTCTGCCGTGACGATATGAAAATGATTTCATTTTATTTTTGTAGGTTGCAGGTGAGATGCATGAGTCCCGCAATAATGCACTAATGGAGTAATCAAAGTGAGATTGTTGTTTGTTGTAACAGGTAGGCATATCCATTTTTAGCAGTTGACAGGATGGCTATTTTCAAATGTGAGAAGATCAGGTGGTGGTGCATGTCGTGCTCTCTCAAGTTGATTTAAATCTACGACAAGTTGATTTCATTCATTTATATAATGATGACGACGTAGGGCTCAATGATTAGATTTTGAGCTTTGTTAGATCGTGTAAAGTTCATACGGGATAAAAGGAGTGAAAACATGATTTGTCAAAATGTCTTGTGTCTAACCTTACGCGTATGTAAGTGGTTGAATGTAAATTTAATTGCTAGAAAATATAATTCCGATTTTTTTCTAAAGGACAAAAGGATTTCCTTCCTACTCTTTCAAAATTTTATGGATTTTATTGCTTAGCTTTATTGGGAATTGACATGTTTCTACAAATTGACAAGTATCAATAAACGGTCATTTAAATTTTCTTGAAAGCTGATTGTTACTTTAATTTTTTGGAGTATTTAGGGCGTTACAACTTTTTAATTATTTTAGGCATAATTTCTCTTAAATACCTGAAGTATTATGTAGATTTATTTGATTAACATACAATAGCCGGAAGTAATATCTTTTATGGCAGTAGTAAATACACCTAGTAGCATTCCAATAACCTGAAACTCAAGCCACTTTAAAGTATTTTTGGAATCTGCGAAATTCAAGATCAATATCAGAAAATTTTGGCTGCCTTTAAATGGACTGGTGAAGTATTTATAGTCGGTCGGTCCTAAAATTTATTTGCCCACATAGCTTGATATAAATGGCAAAGAAAAAGTTTCAAGTTTCAATCGCATTTATAGGTGCAATATCTCTAAAACAGAATTAATAATGCGCGAATCATTCAACACCCGGAGAAGCTTTGGCTGGGAGTAATAGGCAAAAGTCCTCTTGTTTCTTAAATGATGCTAGAATAAATACAACGAATGATTCATGTTTGTTTTATATTTCCTATAAATCCGTCAGATTTTTATCATCATTAATCTCATCGCACACCATCATCATCATTCATTATTGCTTGTATCACGCAACAAGTAAAGATTTCCTCCGCTGATTCTACACTTCAAGAGCTTCTGTAATCAATGGAAAAAAGTCTAGTCTGGTTTTTGCAGACAAACACACATCACTCCCCGCAGAAAAGGGACAACGTAACCCACTTACCCTAATTGAGGTTTTTTGCCGGTTAGACGCTATACTTTTTCCTTCGGTCATCATCATTTCGTATTTGAGAAAGGGAAGTATGGTTCTTTTGGGCGTAAAAAGGCTTTCTAAAGGACTGGTACCTCCTTTCCTTTCATCCCAAGTTTGAACATTTATAATTTACTCGAGTAAGGAGCATTCGAAATACATCAAAAAAATTTCAGGTCTCCCATCACAAATTTTATTAAAGTCATTCATACATAAAGGAAAGGTACTTACTCGTAATATAATTTGGGTTTAAAAGTGCACTCATTGTAAGCTTTAGTCTGGCTTTCCACTTTAAAAAAGTTTTAAAAGAAATCGCATGGAGTCTCACGATTTATAAAATCCATCGGTTGCCATATCAGACCACCATCAAGGTGAACAGTAAACTGCAAGACAGGAAGTGCCGTTCGTCATAAGACGTCTTCAGCTCTCCACACATTGCCTTAAATTTTAATACATTCTCCTAAGTATGCTCCGATAGCAATAGAGAACAAAATCACCCCATCTTTTTCCATCCTCACAGAATCAGCACATGATAAAAATCAAGTTCTACCCTTGCAGGTGTGGTTACTTTATGGGACTAGTAAGTCATAATAATAATAATTAGAAGGAAATAATTTTAGCAAAGTTACCCAGCTAAGCTTTCACGTTAAGTCAGCAGATACAAGTAAGTCGCATATTTTTCATGATATGTTTCTTAAACCCAAATAGGCATTAGTCGCACTTTTGACATTTCTAAGCTCTAAACCTTCTTTAATTTAAACCTATCGTAAAATCATGTAAAACAACAACTTTTTCAAGTATTTAAGAGGCTCGAAATTATCGACATGCATAATTGCTTCAAATTGAACGTTTTATCCACGAAAAGTGGATTTGTGGTATCACATAATATACAAGAACCAGAATGATTTTCAAACAGAAAAATACCTTCGTCATAATAGGTTTGGCATGAATAAACAACTTATAGAAATGAAGGAATTCATGTAATGCAATCACAAAAGCTTGAATGTTTCTTTACCTTAGGATAAAAAAAAATTCAACGTAAACTTGTCAACATGGTAAGTTAAGTTACAATTTTTGAATTATTCTTGTCATTCACTCATTCATTTCTTTTCTTCCCTATTCAGATGGACCGACACAATGCATGATAACGAGTTAACAATGATGCTCATAAGATGAGTAATGTGTCTTGTCTCTTCTTTTTTATTTTTTTTGTTCGGTGTAAGTATAACGTGTGATCATGATCTTGGTTTAAGATCTCATAAAGTAAAGGAAACAAAACATGTCTTGGTTTAGACCGAGAGCAAGCGTAATTTTTTAAGCATGCACTTTGCTCATTGTCATCAAATCATCATCATAATAATAATTTATATTATTGCTCTTCTTCTTTCTCTCTCTTCGAGTGTTAGACTACGAATGTCAAATTATTTGCATGTAACATGCAAAACGCATCAACCAAACAACCAATAAAATACGCGTAAAAGTTATTGCGTTTATGTTGCAAACCCAATTGCTGTGCTCATTGTTATGCGTTTAGAAAAAACGACATGTGAATTATGACACATTTTAAGCATTTGGGTAGGTACATTCTTGCTTTTCCTTTTTATTCTTGAGTCCAATGCTATAAATGTTTCAGATTATTAGCTCCGGTCCACTTTAAACTATTTTTGCGCATAGGTACAAAATACAAGTACTCCGCAGTTTCAGAGTGAAAAATACCGCCCATGTGGAAAAATTAAAACCGCGACCAGTTTCAGAGTTTATCTTTGTATTTATAGTTGGTCGGTCAAATTCTACTGTAAACGTTATAATTACATGTAATCGCTCTTCAACAAGCTTAAAGTGTCCTGGTTGAAAAATTAATGAAGACAGATTTTCAATCTAGTTTTCTCTTGTAACAAACTCAACACTTTTCGACTTTTCTGAAATTTCCTATTGATTTGCCTCCTGCCCGTTCCCATTCTTTTTCACCTTAGGAAAATGCAAATTTGATGGTATTGGCTATCAAGGGTTCTCAAATTCTTCCTATTGTTGCGATTGTTCTTTTCAAGAGAAATACAAGTTTCTTATTTTTTGCTTCTGATGTAAAAGTCCGTTTCTGTTAACTTTGATTTACTCTTTGCTGCTGATTAGGTCAGTTTTTGAAGGGTGTTCAGTTTTACTTATCACCTGCTATTGTTTTGCTCTCTTTTTCCGAGTTATTTTTTTCAAAAGGAGAAGGCAATCAGAGACTACTGAGGTTTTGCATTAGATTTACATGTTTAAGAGCATAAAACCACTTTGCAAAAGTGGAATCGATTTCGATTTGAAGAGATAGGCACCACGGTTATTATTGAAGGGTACATGATTTGTGATCCTTTTAAGACCATTGTCAATTACTTCTGTTACCTATTCTCTGATAAACTCAATATTATGCGCATTTAAGCGTCCGAGATTAGGTGATTGTGTTAAATAATGGAAAAGCGTTAGACAGTGCATAATCAATGTGTCAAAGTCATTTCGAACTTGGTAACCAGATACTCGAGCTCAGCATGTGTGTACACATAACCCAAAGATTCGGGAGAATGATCTGGTTTATCCGGTCAGGATTTCTATGAAAGGAAGACATTAAGAATTAAGATTTACTTGGCTTTGGTTGTATTGAGAGCACGGAAAAATAGCAATCGATTGCAAAATTGTCACGTAAGCTCAAGTGCCAAGAAACTTTTTTAAAAATAAGCTGAAAAAAATGACTAATTTGAGGGCTCGTTTTATGACTATGTACTTAAACGGTAGCCCTGGTGTTCATGTAAGCGAGAAATATGATACCATTTTATTTCTCGGCAACTATTTAAACAATATTAATTACAGACGTGCTACTAGTCAACTGCCAAAACGGCTACTGTTTGAAAAGAGAATAGTGCCATTAGCAGTATTAATTGCATAAGAAAACAAGAAGCAGACGTTTTTTGAAATTATTTTTAGATGTTTGTAGTGCTTTTTACTTACAGAACCGGGTAGTCAAGGTTGATTATATTTTTTTCTCAATTAAAAAAAACAATACTGCAGCAGAACAGTTTAAAAAGTAGATTGACAGCCACGACTTATATGATTCAAACTCCCACAAAAATTATAAACGCGTAGCGAGAGCCACCAGTTCAAGATTTCAATCTTTAACTGTACAAGTTCATACTTACAAACGTGTCAGCTTAAAGGAGCTACAAAATATTTTTGGACAAAAACGAAAGTAAAAACTTTCACATTGTGTGTTATTTGTCATCGAAATTAATTACGGGGATTTCTTCATTGTCTTTAATGAATTAGCCGACAATATATCCGGCTTTGTATTTCCAAAAGCGTATCCCGTCTCTAGGCAAGGAATTTGAAAACCTAAAAAGAAGAAATCCATGTGTCAAGAAAATCGTGTCCAAGTATGCTCTCGAGGAACGACATGCATTTCGTGATCTCAAAAAAATGCACATGAGTGACCACGCTCATCATCATTTCCTCTCATTATGAATGCACCAGTTGAATTTAATTCTTCACGAAACTTTTCCTACAAAAATTAGTCAGAGAAAAGGGAAATGAATCTTCCCAGCAAAGTAACTAATGCGATGTAAATGATCCATAATTATAGTTCTCACTTTTCTTCAAGCTTCAGTGAAGCTTGTCGGAAGAACATGCGTAATTTTCATCTTACATTAAATTTAGATCACTCACTAAATCGGACAGAGAAAGTGTTAACGAACCACAACATAAGCAAATCTTTAGCTGTTGCCTTGATCTCATTGAAAAACCTGATGGAACAACGGAGGTTAGAAAAGAAAATTATTTCGGATGTGGTTACCTTGATTTTTAATAGTCCCTTTAATAGCTGATGTGTCGGAGTCTGAAAAAAGTTGTACTTCAACTTTGCAACAATCGCAAAATATTTCTCTATTCCCAATTCACTGACAGAGGTACAGTCACGTATTTAGTGTTTAAATACTTGAGAGAAAGACGGCCCATGAAAAGTAGCAGATAAAAAGCCAGTAATTAAATATAAGCCTAGATATTGCACTATCAATATGAGTCACTAAAGACAAAGCCTTGATAAATCCTTGATTTAAGTAAATTGATTTTAATCAAACCTGTATTTTTAATTCAGCATTAAATCAGACATCAAGAGAGGATATTTGTTCGCTCCTAAATGTATGTTTATACTCAGCTCAGTCCGCCAAACAAATGGTTAGTATTTTACATTTACTCATAAAAAACTTTCATTCATATTTAGTTCTTTAATTTGCATAAGCTAATCTTTCGTAGGAGATGCCAAAAGAGTTTGTCGTTGAGTTTTTTACTGAATCTAAAGACTTATTGGTGTCGTTCATGTTGGCCCCAGCTGGGTTAAACGTAGACTTGCAGTCATTACAAATAAACTCATTTGCTAAACTAGGGTCATTATCGACTAGACGCTGCGTTAGATATAAAAGTCTAAGTACAGAATTAACGAGCATTCACTGGTAAATTGTAATTTAAATTCTGGATATGTAAAGTTAACTAAATGGATTTACATGTTTTAAATGCAATTTTTCGAGTGAATCAGAAAAATTTTAAAGGAGAAAAATTACTCTACTGCAATTTAATCACGTCATTATGCTATTAAGCTCAATCAGAATGGACGTCAATCATCATAAAAACTTTCAAATTACGGATATGTAGTACCCAGGGCTCATTTCACAAATTTATTTAAATTTTGTCGAGAATCGATGCATCTTCTTAATTTGTTGAACTGGCTTTCATCACACTGATTGGTTGTCAGCAAGTCAATGCGATATCAAAGATAGCAAAACACCACCAAAATGAGTAAAAGATAGTAAGATAAGGTACTTGAATAAGTATTAGAGTTTGTTTTTATGGTGTCACGCAGATAGTCTCAATTCTTAATTTAGATTTCGGGAACATACAGTTAGGCATATAGAGACATTTAATTACCATCGTTGTTACTAGATATTTTAGTTGTTTTATCTTAGCTTCTGTTTTCCTCAGTCGGCAACATTAAAAGAGGAATGCACAATTGAATTATGTCACGAATAAATTTTGAGCCCGCTCACATCGTCACATTAACTCTAATGAATGGAAAGATTGAATTAAAACAGGGGTACCTAGAATAGGTAATTATAATCAGAGATGAAACACTAGTAGCGTCAGTATCATCATACGTATTATGCTTTCTTTTTTACTAGTTTTTTATAATCTCCCCAGTTAGTAAAAATCTATTGCTGTCAGTTATACTCGTCTTTGGTGTTCAATAAAAATGTAAAAAGTAAACATAATAAAAAAAGTTAATTCGCCAGGGTTTGCAAGAGTAGGATGATGATTATTACCTCTTGATTCATGATAATTGGCCGTTGACTCCAATTTGGCTTATACGAGTACATCAATTGCATTGTCATGAAATAAACATTATTACTGCATTAAAACTCAGGCAGAGTTAGATTACAAAAGTTATGCATAAGATATATCGGATTTGTTTTAAGATCATGTTTTTCTTTAGTGTTGTGCTAGAATAGAGTGCTGATATTTTTGATGATCAAATAAAATACAAACTTGAGATACCAGTCCGGAGGTATTTTTTAACCTGAAAAGTCTAGGACATTGTGGTAGGTTTATTTTTAAAACATGATATAAGCAAAGACACAAGACAATAACTGCTACTAAGATTATTTTTTAGTAGTTGAAGGGAGAAAAATCAATAATAAAAATTGCTGATGAATAAATTTTCACTGCGAAACCAATAGAAAGTTACTTCCTATTTCTATGCGACATGAGAACCATCAAATTTAATGTATCTAGTAAAAGCAAACTAGCACAAAAATGTCAGGACAACATATGTTAAATAATTTTAAAATAAAAAAAACAATGGCATGTTGAACGCTTGTAGTAAATATTTCAAAAAATCAAATAAGTAACTATGGTGAAACATCAACCTCATAATCTCACTTCTGCCAATTTTAATATAGTGCTACGTTTACAAGACATTTCTTTAACGATATGTTTTTCATTTTATAAAAAAAATTCATTCCCCGTCGGAACCGGACTAATGTAGTTAAAACACATGTACTTGAACAGTTAGCGATGTTTAAATTTGAAATTTTTTAGTAAAAACGGCCGCTATGAGTAACTTTGTGAACTTTATGTAGCTGAATAAGCTAAGTAGTTTAAATACGATAAGTTATGTGATTTTGAATTTAAGGAAAAAATGCTTCACCCAATTATATATAACCAGCAATAGTTAGAATTTTTGATGTGTTCTATTTTCTTTTAGATTAGTTTGCACACGCGCCCATTTCCTTGAAAAAGTTTCATGACACATAGTTTGAACGTTTGAGAGTATTTATTTCGGCAGTTCGTGGGGAAAACAGAAGAGTTTGAGTGATAGAACGACTAGTACAAAACTGAGTGGAAGAAGATTGACAGTTGTAAAAAGAAACATCGGCGATGGCACATGTTTGGCACTAATTTGAGAAGGAAATTGAAAAACTAATGCAGGTTTTATGGCAGAACTTATGGAGCACCATAAGCAGTAGAAAGTGAGCCTCCACCAATTGAGCCACCACCGAACGTGCCAATAGATCCAGCTCCTCCACCAATTGAACCTCCTCCAAATGCTCCAAACGAAGATCCACCTCCAATTCCACCAGCATTTCCTCCAGCACCGCTGGCACCATCCTTGTAGCGGATGAAGTATACCTCGGGCTTGGCTGGACGTTGAGCACTTGGTCGGCGAATCCTGTACGGAAAGAATGATAATGTATAAGGTTGGTTTTGAAATTTGCTACGGTAGTTTCAAAGTATATTTCAGACTGACCTGACATCGCTGGATGCTTCTCCCTTCTTAAGAAGGACGTAGACCAAGTTCTTTTGCTCTAAACAAAAAATAAAAGTAAAATATAATGTGAAGTGAAATTTAATTGTGTATGATCTCACCATCTTGCTCAGGAAGAATGACTTCAGTTTGTTGGTTGCTGGAAGATGATGGAGCCTGTGAATGAACAGTAATTTGAATTTAGAAGCATAAGTTTTCAAAAAACGATTGTTTTTGGGCAGATAAAAATTGTTTTACCTTGACAAAGATAATATTCACATGTTTGTCACCTCCTTTAAAACAGAAAAAGTAATGCATTCAAAATCAGTTTAATTTAATATAAATGCATAAACAGAAGCAACAGTACCTGGAACACGAATAGTTCTCGCCTGTGTGCTTATAGGTTCCTCTGGGGCACTATGCACGTAAACGTGACTGTCATCGACCATGTCGAAAATTTAAATTTAATCACAATTAGTAATCACATATGCAATTGAATGACTACTATCTGACTAAGATTTGCATATTAATGTGTTATTACCGGAAAACTTGCCCGCCAGCTCCTCCGGAACCTCCAGAAAACCCTCCAGCACCTCCCGAAAACCCTCCAGCTCCTCCAGAAAATCCACCGACTCCTCCAGAAAATCCACTGACTCCTCCTCCACGACCCCCACCGAAACCGCTACCTCCTCCAAATCCGCCAGAGAGAACTCCTATGGCACCACCGCCGAATGATCCCGAACCTCCACTTCCTCCACCACCCGAATATCCTCCTTCTGCTGACACTGTCGCAACCAAGGCTAGCACCTACACAGATCAAATAAACAATTGTTAACACTGAAACTATGGTGACTTCACCGGTAACCGTCATATATATTTAGTAAAGTGAACGTACGATAAAAGCTCTCATTTTGAAAAAGTTGATAAAAAAAACTGTAAACTTTGCTATGAGTCTTTTAGATTGAAAAGTCAAGAAACGACTGATGCTGGAATTGAGGTTTCAGTCTGCTTATAAATGCTCATTGTTTCGAGGCACCCTACCAATAGCCCCTTTATGTGAGCATTAAGTTAAATATATGTTAAAAAAAGTCATAAGATCAAAAAAATAATTATTCAAATTGCATGAAATGTAAGGATGCGCAGGAATGATGCATGCATTTTTTATGCAGTTATGTTTTCGCAATTTTACTCACAGGCATTTACGACTACCTCCATATTGCAATTTCACAGTATTCTACAAAAACTTTTATCAACATAATAAATTGGATAAGTATGAGATAAGATGCATCTATAATTATTGGACAGAATTATATATTGACTTCATGAAAGGATTGAAAAAAATTGGATGACTAACAACCAACCAGTGACCGATATGATGACGGTACCTTCAACGCTCTCATAAATGTGGAATCAGTTTTTGAAAGATTGAATGGGAAGATAGCATATAATATGATATGTATACGTTGTCCTCCTAATTAGCGACATAGGCAACTTATTTAGACTTTTCTGAAGTAGTTCACTAATGCAATTGGTGAAGACTTGACTCAAAATCGGACATTTAGACAAGGGATGTAATGAAGATGATAAATTTGATAGTGTATATTTTTTGAATTTCTTAACTTTATTATTTGGAGATGAGCCGTGTCGCGTCATAAAAAACCAGTATTGTATAACGTAATGAATGCGCGATGCATGTACAGCGAACAATTACGGAGCGTTCCTTGCCTTCCTTTAAAAAACACTAAAAGTTTTCTTTAAAAAAAGTGAATGTACAGTTGCACTTTTTCAATTGCAACATGGGCTATTGTTGTCACGAGCAAATTGGATTTTGACAGGGTTTGGTAAAACATTTAAAATGTGTAAATAGGTGATATAACTACATCCAAATATGGAATCTTAGAGAGCATCTTAAAAAAGAAATAAAAAATTATAATTATAATTTGGCAAAAAACAACAAGAATCGAAATGATTTTCCAATTTTACCTTTTATTTCAAGTAGTAAAATATTTATTCGTCTATTGAAATATACGTATCCTGTGCTGAAATTAATATTCTGGATTGTTGGCATTTTGTACGTAAGTTGACAAACACTCTTTTCATTTGTCATTTTATTTGGTCATTAATACTAGTTAAACTTCACGTTTTGAGAGAGGATTGTGGCGTGAATTCAAATCAATTTACTTTTTGAACGGTTACACTCACTTGGCGAAGGACACGAATCCATTTAACTATGCAATACAAGAAAAAATAACATGGTTATATAATTTTTAGTGCTTTTTAAATTGTGTCACTTTTCCAAAATGCTTGTCGTTTGTCACTTGTTTTGATGGAGTTGCAATAACTTTGTCTAGCAGAAGCCTTTCAATTTTTAAGCAATTATATGGATTCACAGGTCAAGCAACATAAACTGTCGAATGGCTCTAATTAAACACACGAGTTTGCAAAAAAAAGTTTTGCGTAATGAAATACTAAATATTGTACGACTCATTTCTTAAAGTTAATTTACCTCATGAGCTAAAATGTTGACCTGTGTTAGCGGATCACGGGTGGGTGTATTTAATTGTACAAACTATATTTTTGATAAATATGTTTCCATGCTTACCAAATTTTCCTTAGCTACGTAATAAGCGTGAGTTTATGCATGCTTGTTGCATAGTTGCAATTAATATGCCGCTATAGGGGCTACATAATTCAAAAATAGTTGATTCACGCGAAAGGTAAACAGAAATTAAAAATACGTGAGGTAACTCTAAATTGGCATCAGAGGTTAACTAGCACAGACTGACGTTGACAATTTAAATTGTTGGTCCCAGCGTAGTAATTTGTACTAAGGCGATGTTTTTTTTCAAAAACATTCTCTCCGCTCTTCTATCGCAGTTTCTTCCGTATTAAAACTGTTCGTTAGAAATTTTATGTTAGTTTTTAATAAATTTTCTCAAGACCTTCCGGGGCTAATATTTCAATTTCAAACAGCCCTTTCTAGACACATTTCCTGTTGTATAGCTGTAATCATGAATCATGAATGACTCATCATCGTCATCTTTGGCTGAGAATACACCGCAAGCAATCCATGTCAGTCATGGTAAATCGAAGTGGCCACGGACGTGCGACATCCTTTCCCTTTTTCTAGTAACATTATCGAATTATTTATTCATGATTCATGAGCAAATCCCCTTAAAATTTAAAGACTTCGGATAGCAACAGCAAAGTAAGCTTTGAATCTGACAAAAAGGAAACCTTTTCTGTTTATGTTATCAGCTAATATTCTCAAGGAATGAAAACTATCTAATATCATTTAGTACCATTTCTGATTTTGGCTTGATAACAGGTCGTAGATTATGAATACTTTTAACTACTTGTAATTTTACTGCGGGAAAATTGTAGATGCAGAATAAATAACATACATATGCAATTTATCTCGTAATACAATATTTATTTGGAACATTGATCGAAAGTCAAACAACACAATAAATCGGATTGAAAAATAATATCGCAAAGAAAATTACTTTATTATTTTCTTGAATAATAAAACTCAAAATCACCATGAAACTGTAATTGGGCATTGCATGGTGCATAATAATTGCAGAGTATAAATGTTTTACGAGCCGTAGAACATGCCAGAGAAACATAACTTATAATTTGATTTAGACCATTTGAACTTTAATGATCTGCTATACAATGATTACGTATTTTCAACCGATTCGATTTTCAAGTAAGTTTATATATCTTTATTTATTTTTTAAGTCGCTGTATACGCAGCTACTAACCACAACCATACATCTAGCAATAGGATTTCAACAATGTCCCCAATCCGACTCCCCAATCTGTGCGTCTTTTGTCATTTAATGTGTACGATAATAGTTCTCCAATGTACCCAAAGCAAGAAAGTGCAAGCCCAATGTACAGAACGCTAAATATTGCAAATAAATTACTCAATTTCAACGGTTTGGGGTCCGATTCCCAGCCATGCACATTCCCATTATTATTGGCATTTTCTAATATCAACTCATCGTCTTTCGTGCTAGTTTCATTCTTTCCGTATAGACTTCTGGTCTTCCGCGTTAAACGATCACGACCCGAATTACTCAAATAGTCTTTATTCCATTTGGTTACCAACCTGCTAGGAATTATTCGACCCACTAATAGATTAACCCGATCCAAAAATATTGACCCTTTTCTTAACCCGATTGCTGCTGCCGCAACGAAAATAGGTCGCTGGGAAACGTAAAGAGGATGTAAGTTGTTTTTAGAAACCAGGTACTTCTGAATTCCTGCAAGGATAACATTTTCCCAAGCGATGCATGCCACTTTTGGCTCCGCTGCGTGTTTTACACAAGCTTCGATAGTGTTGTAGAACTGTAGCCTCTGAGAGATTCCTTTAATTGCAGGATTTCTGGAACTTTTCCAAAGTTCCTTCTCAATTCCTCCTAGTGAATACATTTTCACTTGAATATCTTTGTGACTATGTAATTCCTCTATTGTCCTTGGAAATCCTGGTTTCGATGGTAAGGTAAGAAATCCAACCAAGTTTGACTTGTAAGCTGTTCCAACAAGATAGGAACAAAATATCCAAATAATTACCAGAAAGTTTCTGGACATAACGTCAGGTATTGGTTGATCTAGTAAAACTCCCAACGGAATTAAAATGGTTTCACAAACGTTTTCCAGTTTTTCGTGAATTCCTCCGTCGGCTTCGTGAATGAGTTTTGCTTTCTCTTCGTAATAAAACAAAAGGCAAGCGCATGTAACAAATATTAGCAGGATTATACCCCAAACTTTCAACGTGAGTGGGTGGAATAAAGCTAACCAGTGAAGATATGGTTTTGGTTCGAGAAAGCAAAACGTCAAAATGTCACGAACGCTGGCGGTTGTGTAAGAAATATATTTATAGCGGCCCAATGACACTCCTAGAACTGCTGCCACTTCTGCTTTACCACTGATTAGAACTGACATTGTCCCAGTCCAACTACCATTTTTTAGTTGATTACCTGGTTTGTATTTAGGAAAGATTAACCAATTTGGAGTGAAGTTTGATGCTGTAGCTATAGTCACGATGAGGGTAAAGTGAGAACCAGATAAATTGTACGATGGTGGTTCATTGGGTACGTTAGCAGCTGTGAGTTTTGCTCCAATTGCGAAGTAAGGTGGGGTAGTGGATGCTGTTATATTTATTACTCGACCATTTAAATTATTCCTATTAACTTTTAGCAAAACCTGTGATAATAACCATGGAGACGAGATAAATGTACCTGAGTATACGAAAGGATCTTGGTAATATATTATTTCAAAGTCCTTCTCGTTTGATGAAGTTTTAGATTCAGAAAATAGTAAGAAATATTTTAATTTAACTCTGTCGATAAGCCTTGTTGTTTCTGCTGATGATACTATGTTTGCCTCATATTTTCTTTCAGTAATAAAAATATATAAATCCTTGGCTGGATCACCAATTTTGTCAACAGAATCAAAAAATTTTTCGTGACAACTTTGACAAGAAAATGACACAATAATTGTTTTGCGATTTGACGTATATTTAAAACCAGAGTCAGCTTTCGACAATGATAAATCTGACTGAGAATGACTTAAACTCATTTCGTACGGCTCAGTAAGGATAGCAATCTGCTCCCAGTTCAATTGAATATCAGCTTCAACGACCTGGTTTGGTTCAATTCGTATGAATTTTATGGTACCGGTACCATTAGGCAAAAATGTCCTCCAAGCATTGTTTACATTATCCAATAAAACGGAAGTTAAAAGGTTATTTTGAGCAAAGACTAACCCCAACTTTAAAATAAACAAAATTTTTACAACACCAATTTTATCCATAATGCCCGTAGTTAAGTGAAACCGATGGAGGAAAGGAGACTACTGATAATACATTCGTAATGGTAGCTTTCCTAAGACGTTTACTTAAGCCCTTACAAATGATTACAACCTCTTAATATCTATCGATCATTTTAGGGGCGTGTTGACATGACGCTGATTGGAGCTTAGATTAGCAACAAACGAAACGTGATTGGCATTGTAACTTTTACTAATGTGAAGGCTCTGGGCTTTCTATGCATTTTGTGCACAACTTAACCAGTTGGATCTTTTATAAACTAAACTTACATGCACGCACAATTAACGCTTCATGTTCATAGGAATAGGTTTATAAAGAAGTAATTGTTATCCCTATGACAACTACAATACATTTCGGAGGAATTTTTGTTTGCATTCTGTTGTAATTACATTCTAAAACCTTATGTATGCTGCAACCTGCCCCATTTTATAGAATTGGTCGTTAATAGACAATTAAATTTAAGCCATTCTAAGTAAGCTTTCTTTCAAAGATTTTAGTGGTTTTATGCTATTGTATAACCAGAGTGAAAGAAGTACATCAAACCTCCCACTGGTAATAATTATAAGTTGCTCAAAACACAAAATCCTTAGATCAGATCACTTAACGTAGAAAGACTTGTATTGACTGTCATCACATCAATTGGTATAATTAGGTGATCGTCACTCCCAGTCATGGGGGTTCTGCTTTTCACAATGCCAAAATTTGGTCGATATTTTCTGGTGGAGTTTAATATTTTTCGATATGGAGTTCACCTTTATCTTAAGCTGTCCTAATTTATGATCCCCTCAATATGTAAGCTGCAAACACAATTTCCTTTCATACTCATCAAAACCATTACCAAAATCAAAGCTTTGTTTGCTTGTGTTGCTTCTGCAGGCAGCAGTTGAAAGGAAGACTAAACCTTGCGCAATCTTTCGCCGCCAAACTAAACTACTACTATATCAGGTCTGTGGTTAGCACATGGTTAAGGCCGACAACACTAAACAGCACGAAAAACTTGTGTGTGAAGGGAAAAACTTGTGGAATCAATAAAGTTTTATAATATTTTAAATTATATTCTAATCAACATCAAAAATGTAAGTTACAACTGATTTTTTAATTGTTTTCTCATTATGTAAGTGCAATATTTTTCATTTGTATTTACCAGCTCGTCTGTTTTCATAGTGGGATATTTTTACTCCGGAGAAATCCTCTATCTGGTTGTAACAAGGAAAAGGCAAGATGGGAAAAATAAAGAAAAAGGTAAAGTTTAATTTACTGTTATTAATATTCTGTTTTGAAATGTCTTATACAATGTTTGCGGTTATGTCTGAGTTTTGATAATTTCAAATTATTTTCAGTACGAGTCTGGAGAAGCTACTCATTTCATGACGCGTAAACATGCTTTACGGAAGCTTCAACTTAGTCTGAAGATGTTCCGGAAACTATGCATCCTAAAAGGAATCTATCCACGTGAGCCGAAGAACAGAAAGAAAGCGCAGAAGGGTGCTACTGATAAGAAAACTCTATATCTAAAGAAGGATATCCAATTCTTACTTCATGAACCTATCGTTTGGAAACTGAGAGAACACAAAGTATACTTGCGGAAGAAAGGAAGAGCGAGATCCACTCGTGACACTGAGGGCCTCAAGAAGATAATTGAGAATAAACCCACGTACAAACTGGACCATATTGTGAAGGAGCGTTATCCTACCTTTATCGACGCTATAAGGGATCTAGATGACTGTCTCACGCTATCTTTCTTGTTCTCCACTTTTCCCAGTCTGAGATTTGTGCCATCCAGTATGTCGCGTCTGTGCCGCCGATTAACTGTGGAATTCTTACACTATGTGATTGAAGCTCGTGCACTGAGGAAAGTGTTCGTCTCCATCAAAGGTTACTACTACCAAGCAGAAATCAAGGGCCAAACGATCACATGGATTGTGCCCCATTATTTTGGATTCCAGCCACAATCTCCGAATGATGTAGACTTCAGGATAATGGCAACCTTTGTGGAATTTTACACAACGGTATTGGGGTTTATAAATTTCCGATTATATCATTCGCTCAACATTTGCTACCCCCCAAAGCTGTTAACCCTTCGAGGAACAACTGAAGAGTTGAATGCTACTAACCAGCTAAATTGGGATAATGAAGAAGATCTTGTCTCCGAGCGCGTTGCGGCGCTCAATCAAACTCTTCTCAGAACATCAGACGCTCCAGTGGAGGAGCAAGTTCCTGAAATGGACGAATTTCCCGTTTTGGAAGACGCTGAGAAAATAGAGGAGATGAAGCGTGAAGCAGAAAGAGTGAAACGATTGAAAACACTTTTTGAAGGGTCCAAGTTTTTTCTGAGCCGTGAGGTACCCAGGGAATCACTTTGCTTCATGATAAGGGCAGTTGGTGGACAAGTGTCATGGGATCGAGACTTATTTCCTGGAGCTACCTTTGACGAGTCAGATGAAAGCATAACTCATCAAATAACGGACCGAAGTTTACAGGAGAAACAAATATTGTCTCGCTACTACATTCAACCCCAGTGGATATTTGACTGCATCAACGCACGCGCTGTATTGCCTGTAGAAAAGTATTTTCCAGGAGCCATTCTGCCTCCTCATCTTTCACCTTTCCAAACTGAACGCGAAGGAGACTATGTTCCACCAGAGAAGCGTAAATTTGTGGATTTGGAGAAGGGAATCATAGCTCCTGAGAAAGCTTTTGAAGATGAGCAAGATAACCAAGACAATGAAGGAGAAGAAGATTCCGAGGATGGCGACGAAGCTATTGATGATAATGAAGACTTGGACGAAACTTTGGGAGATTCTGATGAAGAAGAGGAAGAGGATGAATTGGGTGAGGACGAAAAACGACTAAAATTGATGAAAGAGCAAATGAAGGTCACCAAAGGTGAGGCAGAAATTATCGACGAGTTGAAACAGCGCACAGACGAAACTAGAGAGCAATGGAGACTTCGCACCATGATGATTAAGAACAAACACAAGAGACTTTACCGGAAAATGATGGACAGTAGAAGGAAGCGAAGGAAGGAGGCTGACAAATTGGCAAACAAGCGCCAGCAGTTGGATGAGTCGACTTCAAAGAAAAAGAAAAAATCTAAAGCTAAAGCAAACTGAGTCTACAATAAATTTTCGTTATGTTTTATGTATGAATTAATATAATTTTGGTAGATTAACATCACTAAATCTCTACAAGTAAAATCTGAATGAAAATTTTAAAAAGAATCGTTGAAAAATTTGCAATAAAATAATTTTTAGCTTAGCTTATTTAGACTTTTTAGGTGATTGTCAAATTTGAGATATTTGATGTTTACAGTGGACTTTGGTAATGCTGAGTTATATGAATGAATAAAGTAATTACCATCAACGTTTTCATTGTTTTACTCTGGTTCTATTATATTGTCCCTTCTTCAATTCATAAAAAATCCTTGCTATTTAAAATTTTTAATTAACTTTCAGTGAATCATTCACTTCACTTTCACATTATGTGGTTTGAGAATGCAAAAGCTCACATCGCCCCATTCATGCAATGCAGGCGGCCAAACGAGAAGACAGCTTGCGGGACTTTGTTTTGCTCTCCTGAAAACAAGAAATTTACAACACAGTCAAAACAAAAAGATTTTCCGCTGCTCTAAGTCAAATCTCAATCAAGTGGTCACTGGTCAGTTCACCTTCTTGAAAGATTTGGTGAAGATTACAATTAAAATTAATTATTTAGTTTTCAGGGCGTAAGTCGAAATTCAATTACTTCTTGACATAGGATCACTTTTAAATACATATAATCGAATTAAAATTTGTGATTAAGGATTTACCATCTTATGTCAAAATATTTCAATTGTTTGATAGAAAATGTCTCAAGAATTGTCATTGAGCTCTACTCAAAATGGTAGCTTTTCATCATCTTGTGGAGGACTGACAAAAACTGGGGAACAGTTAAGTACTCCAAAATCGGTTAAAAACAAAACACTGGAAAATTTGAGGAGGGATCAAAATTCAAAGAGTCCATTATTGCAAATTCCTTCTTCACCGATGATGGAACGTCTAGGATATGGAACAGGAGTTGGTGTCTATCTTTTCGAACGATCTCCCAGACCCTCAGGGATTCGGTCACCCTGGGCAATAAAGAAGACCGTGAAAGTGGAAGAAACAAGTGACATTTACGGTGCCAGAATTGAATATGAAGCAGAAGTCTTGAGGAAACTGAATCACCCCAATATAATTGGATATAGAGCATTTGGAAAGCCTGCTCCAGATACGACATTTCTAGCTATGGAAAAGGCGCACAAATCATTAGCTGACTTAATTGAAGACCGTGTCGAAGAAATCATGGTCATCGAACAGTGTGACGCGGCAACTCCGTTTCCTGCTAATATTATTGAAAAAGTGACTTTGGACGTTGCCAAGGCTTTACAATATTTGCATGATGAGGTGAAGATGGTCCATGGAGATTTAAAGAGTGCCAACGTTCTGGTGTTTGGAGACTTTCAATGCATGAAGCTGTGCGACTTTGGTGTGTCAAGGAAAATCGACGCAAATGGCTATGTCGAGGGAGGCTACGTTGGCACAGAAATCTGGAACTCACTCGAAGTTATCTTGTACAAACGAGGTATTAATCTATAAAATTTGATTTGGATAAACAAAAAATTTAAGTACTCTGCTAATTCTTCTGTTTCGATTTTACAGACCAAAAGAAATCTCCGATCACCTACAAAGCTGATATATATCCATTTGGCCTAACTATTTACGAAATGTTCACTTTAAGGCCGCCCCATTTAGAAGATGCCGAAGAATCCATGCTAGAAGCGGATAAATCCTTGCCTACTTCTGCTCCATCTCCATCAACTCCGTCTACTGTTGATGCAAGCTTTGAAATTAGTTTCGATGAGGACGCTTATGAGAAAGCTTTAGCCCGTCGCATTGGTTAGTTAAAGCAAGTCAGGGATTTTCCATTATAATTAATAAAAACGGACTTTATTTTAATTGTTTATTCTTACTCCAGGAACTCGTCCACCACTCCCAGATATAGAGTTTGATTCAACTTACAATACTATTCTTGGAATATTTTTCTGTTGCACGGACATGGACCCTACGAAGCGACCTGATGCAAAAGACATTGTAGCCAGTCTGACCGTAACAAAGTCAGTTGAAATCAACAAAAGTTGATATGTTTACTTGCTAAACTAAGTAATTGAAATAACTTTTAATGTTACTTTATAAATTATGAGTTTATATTTAATTGCGTCATTATTACCTTATTTTTAAAATTTCTTCTTATATAATTAATTTAAGGTTTTTTGAATGGACTAAGAAACTGAAAAGATATATTTTTTACGATATAAATAAGTTTTCTCATTTTTATAGAATTTTAATATTTTGTAGGCGGTAAGAAACTGAAAGGAGTAAATTGCTTAAATTCAGTGAGGGCTACGATGGCTAAAAGTTTTCTTTAATTCATCGGGAACGTATTGAAAGCATTGATGTAAGATATCTATTGAATAGGATCTAGGTTAAATAATGTTAAATTTTCATCTAGCCGAATTTAAAAGGCAATTTACAGAATAGAAATATGCATCAGTATCAAATCTTGTTTTCTCTGAAAAAGTATCCTGCGGTTTGCTGGCTTGATTTATCTCATACATAATTCTTCACCAATATCTCTTACGATTACACGCATGAATTGCATACATTTTCCGGTTTTTCACTTTTTTCATTCTATTTCGAATCGCATACCTGCGTTTTGTACGTACTTAGGACGAAATAATTTGAAAGAAAAGGAAATACTTCCGGGTCCAATGTTTTCTTTACGTACATATATCTGTTTCAATATTTAATATTTTGTAGGGAAATTCATTATGAAGTATGTATATGTATAAACTGTTGGATCTTGTCGATACATACCTACTATTTAAAGATTATTAAATTACTATTTATTTATTTACGCAATACGATTTTTAAGTTCTGAAAATCCTTATTAGGCATTTGAGTGGTATTTATTCAAGCATCCATCCACACGGAAAGTGTGATATTAACAGGGGAGTTTTAAATGCACAAGTTATAGAGGAGCAATGAACTGCCATTACCAACACGATTTTTTGTCATGGTTTTGAAAAGGCAATATCTAAATTAACCAAAGTAATAAAAAATATTTGCCAGCCCTGAAAGAAACTAGAAACTTCGTACTATAAACCATCGCTATTTTGTTAGCTGAATTAATAAGATCTTGAGATTTGGGATTGAAACTTGAAACTAGCAATGGTCACGACAGGACTTCTCACAAAACTATTTTTGACAGGCTTTGATTTTCTAAAGAATTCGAAATGAAATGCAATCTTTTATCCCGAAAAACAAAAGAATTGAATTTTACGATCATCTTTCAGCGTCTTTACCAAATACAATGGTCTATACCTCTGCAAAAAATGAACTTAGCTTCTCCTCTGTACTTGGATGTATTGGAAAACGAAAATCTAATCATCTCTACATTTCTTCAAAAATTGTGTGTTGATGTAGAGTGGACCTGGAACCCTGCTACGGGCAACTAGATCAACGAACGATGTTTCATTACGAGAATTAGATAGGAACCAGGCAGGGTGTGATATATGAATGACCACAAGAAATAATTGAGCCTGTTGCTTAGCGGAGTTGAGCTGAAGATGAAGTTATTGCCCTTCTCAGTACAAACGTAATGTGCGGTTTCACATTAGCATTAGCACTTCTCAGTGCAATTTTCAGGAGGACTTGCACATGAATTTGTGCTGTTTGTCCATAGAAGATACTGCGAAATTCTAATCAAGCAAAAACTGAGAATTGAGCCAGAACCGAAAAGCTCAGGGTAAATGGCTGTTTGATGGTGGTGTCGGTGATTATCCTGTGATGATAATCATTATTTTCGTCTATCAAATAAGGAAATTCCATCATCCCTCTCTGTGGTTGCTTGTCAATCTCCAAATGAGATTTTCTTTCGAGGAAAGTGAAAATGAATACATAAACACTTCAAGCCTTGAGTTAATATAAAAAATAATATTTTGCAACAAAATCGTGGACAAAAGGAACGTGATGATATGACATGAGTAAGATACATACAAAGTTTCTTTTATTTTTCAGAAACTAAACTCATCTTGTTTGGTCAGTTGGACAAGAAATAGAAATGAGATGAACAAACGGATACCAATGCCAACCCAAAGCCATTTATTTGGTACGGACGAAATCACAAGAAAAGTATTTTAAAATGATAATGAATAAGAAAAAATCGGAGAAATGAAAAGTTTAGGCTCGCACAGACTCAGGAATTTAAGTACTTATTATTTTCGGACTGGCTGTAAAGACTATAATAGCCTAAGGAAATTGGAGTTGCATGTTTGCCTTAGGTGGAAGAAAAAAAGAGCTCTTTCGTTATAAAATCTTTGAGTTTCATCTGCACAAGAAAAATTCTCCGTGTTACCTGAGATCCAGTGTAAATATGTAATACTGCATGGAGCTTTCAGCGCATACCAGAAAATACCAAGTTTTTTTTTCAAATGAAGTCTTGTACTCAGAGTACTGTAGCCTTTTTTTCTTTGCCTTTCCTCATCCACAATGAGATCCAGTGTTATGCATAAAAAATCCAATCCTTTTTTACGATGATGATCCATCCAATTCAATTCACAGTCTTTCATTGTTAAAAAAATAAGAAAAACGATCACTTTGTCCGCTTATATTGTATTCTAGTTTATTCACACCAAAACATGAACTCCGAGAGATGATTCTCTCATCACATCATTACCAAGGTACTTACTTAATGGCCAGCACACCTTGCTATGCTCCTCATAACAACTACCAACCCGACCGTGGTAACATCGTCTGCTGTGGTGGCTGGCGAAGAGGATAGAACAATAGGAAAGGGGCGCCTTGAGTTTGTGCAGTGGGCTGTTTTAATAGTGATTAATTTCTAGCATTTCGTAACTGTAATTAGATTAACTCATAACTCATCATGGCGTTTATCAAGGGGGTATTAATCGTCATGGCGTCCTTTTTGCTGTACTTTGTTGACAGCAGAGGTATGAAGTAGTTTAGAATTTTGAATATACATTTATCAGACTTTATCCAAGATTTACTTGGATAAATTTTTATAGTAACTATCACTGATAATTTCTGTTTTGGGTAGCAGGAATAGCTGGCAATATTAAACTTGTCGCAATGAATGGCAATCAATATTGGTTCAGCTCATCTTCTCCATACGCCCCAAATCTCAATTTTAACTTGGCGTATCAGTACTGTCGGACCTTAGGCCTACAGTTAGTAGTTTTGGAGACTAAGGAAGAAGTTGATACCATCTCCGCTTATCTAAATAGTTTTGAAGGTAAGTTCAAAATTTCATAGTCATTCATTGCTGAACTCTAGGTACATAATTAAGAAAATGCCAATGACTCCTGCTCAATTAGAATGTCTGATTTCAGACTCTTATGCCAAATTACCAAGTATCAAGACGTACAGTGTTCACGAAACCGTGAAAGCATGTATTTATTTTTCTTAAATTCTGGTTAGTTTTTTTTACGGAAAAGTTAAATTAAAAACACATTAGTATCTTATTTTTTCGGAAAGCAATGAGATAAAATCAGAAGAAACTTGTTGGCCTTTGTAAAATATGTTGTCACTGAACTACGTGAGTAAATACCATGACATGAAATGGCTAAAGCTGGTTAAAATCTAAGCAATAAATTATTTTCACTAAAGAGCAGAGCTCGAATTGCAAACTTTAAACTTTTATTTTCCACTCCTTTTTTTCTTGTTTTTCTTCAGTAGGTTCCATCATGAACAGGAACAATTACTGGACGAGTGGAAACAAACTCGGAGCAAACAGTTGGCTATGGATGAGCTCGGGAGAGCAGCTTAATGGCAGCTTCTCAGATTTTCCTTTACTCAAACAAGTCGATGCACCAATGTAAGTCTTTTCTATTTCTAAATCATGTTTTTCTTCGAAATGACTTGCCATGTTGGCACCAGACGCCACTTTTTTCTCCCCATCTTTTGCGCAAATGACCATGACAAAGCAATTGAACAATTTCTATAAGGAATCTTAAACATGAAACTTATTTCATATTATGCACCTATCAAAACCAAAATTTAAGATGTGCATATGTGTCATAAATTTTCGGCAGAAAGAAGCATAAACCTGGAATTCTTCCAGTTGTTAGTCACTTTATTACTTGCTTATTGGCTTACCTGCAGAGACTAAAAAATTATCCTTTCTTACATTTTTCTTGGGATCTTGCAAATATCTAAACTTGAACCTGTTATCTAGTTACATCATGCGTATACTGATTATTCATGAAATAACATTCTAAGCGATTTTCTCTGCAAGATAAGAAGATGGCAATGCGGATCCGGCATTATATAATTTAAACATTCTCATTATGGTTTTGAGATTGAAAAGCCATTCATTTTATTAAATATGCACAAGTTATTTCAATTGTAAAGCTAACTTTCTGCAATCGTTAACCAGAATCATTTCATTTCATAAGAAGATAATAATATTAATTTCATGAGTGCAATGCGCATTTCATACTAGTAATATATTCATGTACTATAATTTGTAAAAGTTGCCCGAAGCATTTGTAACACAATGCGTTTTCCAAAAGTTCACATTCCTAATCACGAGAATATTTTGTTCCTGAGACTTTACACAAACACATCCTTTACAATATAACACCGTTCCTCAAGAAGAGCTTGACAAAAGAACGTTCATACACTTACTTTTTTACAAAAACAATGCCAAAATAACAAAATAAAGCGTGCGAACTTGCAGTAAAAGAGTTTCATACGAAAAACTCTGTGATGTGTGCGTAGTAAGAGTGCGTTAAATAACGGCACATTCTCGATTTATAAGAAATAAGGCTTAGTTTCAATAGATACAAAATCCACGCGACGAAAAACGTAGACAGAATATTCTTCTCACGACATGTGATGTGACCTATTATGCCTCCACTCTCCTTTTACATTCTAATAAGTAATCTCGATTAAGTTGAACTTTTTGAAACCATGATTTACATAGATCCAATTAATTTTTACACAATCGTATTTACGATTGTATAACAGAAACCCAAACCAAAAGAACTGCCTGTCGATGAAATCCACCGTTGCCAAGAGGGCAATTTTCACACCTGATGAATGTGAAAAATCCCTTCCTTTCATTTGTGAGCAGGTAATAAAAAACAATTTAATTGTTAATAATTAGCATGGTCTAATACAATTCTCTCATCCAAATTTGCTCTCTTGTAAATTCTGAGCTAAAATACTTTGATTATGATTTAGAAGATTTCTAAAAATTTATTTATTTTTTGTCAGGTGAGATGCCTATATTATAATTATCCGGTAAGCCAATTCCCAGATCCAAACGACCTCCGTTCGGACATTGAAGAAGGTGTTGGGGTCACTCAGTCCGAGTCTGAGTCCCGGTAAGATTGCCACCGGTAAGGACGTCGTCAGAAGCGTGATGTGCAGCCTCATACCATTTTACAATGTACTAACCAAACAAATCAGTTTATCGCATTCTAAATCTTTCCCAAGCAACTAACTTAACTCACTTTTCTACTTTGCACATGGCCCTCGGCATTTTGCTCGCACTGCATGCGTTTGTATTGCACACTTTTGAAAAATTTATACTTTTATACGTGAATTTTTCTAAAATTAAGTCATTTAATTTCAAATTTTCTTTAAAAATTTTTCGCTGCACTAACAAAATCCTCATGCTTTTGCCGTTCGTTCTTTTCTTAACTGAAATTTCAAAATGTATTAACGGTAAGCCTATTTTTTACTGTTTTGTTTCCCTAAAAATGTTTTACAGAGCAAGTTTAAATTACGTCCCAAGTGACAAGCTCCGGTCTCAAAATTATATCTCAGCGTCAACAACTTCCAGAAATGCAAATACTCTTAGATTAGCCCAACTAGCCTTCCAGGATAGGCGACAACAGGACCCAAGCAAAATTCAACGGAGAATCACTCTTCGCCCCAACTCCTCATCATATCCGTATACGTCTTCTGATTACGTCAACTCTTTTTACAAGTATCAAACAATTGATTATTCAGCAACCAGTACAGATCGACCTTCTTTTAAGAAAACAACTCGAGAAACATTATGGAGCCCTTGGCCAAGCCTTACTCAAACTCTACTAAACCAACACAACAAGTCAATTTTGTTTAACACTTCCCAAACAACGCCAATACCATCCACAACTGTTGATGGTAGCGTAACAGCGACGGTTCACAAAAGTAGAGATTTTTCGCGAAATGTAACTTATATAACTGCAAAGCCAATCATTCAAGGTTCTAATTCAACGGTTGCAACGACTAATAAAACCACTGTTCGAGCTGCAACTAGCCAGAATCAAAATCCCTTAAAAAATATCAGCAGTCGCCGGCGAGCTAACTTAGAAATCGTAAAAGTTCGAGCTACTGAAAGAAACTCAAATTCGGACGCCACATTTACCACAATCCAACCATTGTCTTTGTCTTCTGGTGAAGATGCTACAGGAAAAACCACCATCGAAGTAATTTATTCCAGGAGAGGTCCAGGTTTCACAAGAAGTGAAACAAACAATGAGGGGGGCTTTGAGACTACTACAACAATCGACCCAAACAAAATTGTCTTTGACGAAGATGAGGATAACAATGTAGGGGGTGAGATTGAGGATATTGTTGAAAATGTAGTCATTAGAGATTCCATCACAACTACGGAACCTACCTCAGAAACTGGATTTACTGAACCAATGTTTTTCCAAGGTAATGGAATACGCCGACCTGATACAAAAGCTTTTTTAACTACGATTGGCATTCCAACCAGAAGGCTAACAATTTTGAAAAGTGGTTCAAACTCAGTTTCCAGCGCTACCAAGGTCAATAATGCGTCAGATCACGGCCAGAATAGAGAAACATCTCAGAAGCAAACCCCAGCTACAATGAGACAAATATATCAGTTTCAGAGAAGTAGTGTAAACAAAAATAAAAGTCCGGTAAGTTGGTCATTTCCAAGGAGCTCCAGCGAAGGGAAAAGCGTAAGTGTTATTGCCAACACTGGTCCTGCAAAAATTGCATTAGGACCAAGACTAAGGTTTAGAACAAAAACTGCAGTTTCACAATCTTAAACTTTTTAATGCTCAGAACACATTTGTACTCTTTACTTTTTTAAGACTGGAATGATGGCTTTATGAATGTGGACATGTTGTCATTTATTTATTCATGCATAAATTATTTAAGCTAAATGCAATAAATATAGTTTTAATCACAACGATCGTCGGTTTGTACTGGTTGTCGAATATTTTAAAGATCCAAACTTGTAAAAAGTAAGTCTTCAAACTAAAATAAACTTTTGATGGCAATGCATAATGTTTGAACTATTTACTAAAATATTTTAATGTTCGATTCTTTAGAGGATAAATTTTTAAATAATCCCCACCATCTTTTATCATTTTTAGTTGTAAGAATTGCATGCTTTTGAAAACAGTGAATAAAAGAAAAATCCATTTAAATCTGGAGCTTGATAATTTGTCTTTCATTTTTTGGCCATTAACAAATAGGTAACAAATCAAATGAATGATGCATGTAATTTACGATTTTTTGCACGCGCAAGCAAGAGTTTTAAAAACACTTTTTTACAGGTTTAAATGAAACGTTGGATTAATCATTTTCGCATTTGAATGGAAAGTTTTAGAAAATGTGGAATATTCTGCTGACCCCGAAATGTGGTTGGTGATTGATTTTTATAAAAAGCTCATATATCATCTCCAGCATGTGCTCCGTGGTATGTCACTGTTTGATACAGACAATTTCAAAAATTAGAATGAAATCAAAAATTCTGCTGCCATAGCTCTTGCTGTGATGGTGATGGTATGATACTGCTCTATTAAAAATTTAATGCAACTTTGGCTGTTAGGCGGGTGTGCATATCGTTTTATGCTTAAAAATCTTAAGTTACCCCAAATCGGTTTCTCGCACAATGGCAAAATTATATCTACAAACCTGGGTTATCTTAAGTGTAATAATTTATTCTTACGCTGCTACGGCGAGCAATGTTCCGAATGGACGACTTAGCAGATTACCAAGACAAGGACCTCCTCGTCCTTTTGATGTCACCTTTCGTCCAGAACCCAGAAAGGTATTTATACTTAGGTTATATACAACAAACAATCATAGAATAAAATAAAATTCAGTAACTAAAATTTTTTTGGAAATAAATTTCAAAAGTTGAAATCTAGTAAACTAACGACATCAAAACCCGGAGAAGAAACGATCCATCGTGTTTCGTCAAATGATACTGATTCACAGGAACCTACTCCCACAAACCCTGACAGCTTTAAACCTGAACCAAGAGACATTAATACACTGACATTCGGGCGGGAATTACTTCGAAGCTCACGGCAATCAAGCGGTTGTCAAAAACATTTTGCGTTCCTTAATCCAGGAGAGTCAATAAGAATACAGTCGCCAAATTATCCTAGAGACTATCCAAATAACAAACGCTCATCCATTTGCCTAACGTCGCCATCAGGTACACAGATGAGTGTAGCTTGTGATGATTTCAATATTGAAAACGAGCGTTTCTGTTCCTACGACTACCTTGGAATTAGTCTTAATGGGGATTTACGTTCCATTCAAAAATTTTGCGGAAAGGGGAGGCTCCGCACACCCAATTCATCCGGAAACAAACTTGCTCTTCTCTTCAAAAGCGATCGTAGCAATCCTGGCGGAACTTCTAGATCTCCGTTCAGATTTCAATGTACTGTTACAGTGTCTGGATCCAATCCTAACACTACCCCATTTCCAACTCCTCCGAGCGATAAAAATTGCAAATGTGGACAAAGAAATGACGTATGAACCTAATATAGTCATAAAAATTTTACGCTTAGCAAATTTAAATAATTTTTTTTGCAGGGATCTAGAATTGTGGGCGGAACTAACGCAAAACCTCATTCTTTCCCTTGGAGGTACAATATTACTCATTTGTAAAGAAGCTAGATGAAAAAAAAACTTTTACTATGAATCCCAACTTTATCTATTTGGTAATTAGATGCTACCTCAGAACTACTACGCATTCATTTTTTTGCGGATGCTCAATCATCTCCAGTGAATGGATAATGACAGCTGTGCGTAACCTTAAATTACTACTCAGTTAAGCTTATTTAGGAATTTTCTTACTTTTCTTTCATTTAAAAAGGTGCATTGTACTGAGGCAGTATCGCCATTACCGAGAGGAGAAAAGCTGTATGCTGTAGTTGGGGACCAAGACCGTAGCACGACTTCCGAAGCCGCTAGCCAGCAGATTTTAGTGGAGGAGATCTATGACCATCCGGACTACGATAATCAGACTTTGGACAACGGTACTGATAAATGTTTTCTAATAATAGCGCAGAAAATACAGATCAAATTTTTAAATATTTAAACTTGGGTAATAAATCATTCACACTTTACCTAGATATTTCATTGTTGAGGCTCAATCGTCCCGCTAATCTTTCAAACACGGTAGTACCAAATTAATTAAATGCAGTCTACTTTATATTTTACGTAAAAATCAAAAAAATTCGAAATGAGATAAAGTCTTACATGCACTCCAACAAACAAAAACCATTTTAAACAAAAGCGTGATGGCAAGGATAAATTGTTTTGTGAATATTTCATTGGTTCAGGTTTCCCCAGTCTGCCTTCCATTTAGATACACATCTGATACTTTCGCAAATGAGACTGTAACAGCAAGTGGTTGGGTAAGTAATATACTTTTGTCGTTATAATTTCATTGAATGAAGAGAGTATCAAGTATGTTTGATTACTCTTAGGGAAGAACAACTCATGGTGGCGTTTCTTCCGACGTGCTAAAGGAAGTTGATCTTCCCGTTCTTACTACCGAAGAATGCAATCAATACTATCCCGGTAATTAAAAAATTATTTTAAAATAAAAAACGTAACTTACGACAGGCAGATAAAAAGCTCATTTTTGCTACATTAGGCCAAGTAACGGAGAATATGATTTGCACCTACAAAGCTGGAAAAGACACATGTCAAGGAGACTCGGGCGGGTCTATTGATTTATCCCGTGGGGGTCGGTTTTACGCCATTGGGGTTGTCTCATGGGGAATAGGTGAGTAGGAATATTAATATGTCATATGCCTCTTAAAAGACTTACTTGGTATTGTTAACTGACCTGTTTGACTTTTATTTTTTAGGTTGTGCCGTGAGTTACTCAATTGATTTCCGAAACAAAGAACATATGTTTAAATATTTTCCAATTTTAACTATTATCTCCTTACTTTTAGCAACGAAACAACCCGGGTGTATACGCTAAGATAACAAAATATCTTAACTTTATCCAAAAAACTACTGGTTAGTAACAAACTTTTTAACATAAGTACATTAACTCCGTTACCAAAAATGTAATTTTAATGAAGTTTTTATTTTTACAGATGAGCGATTCTGCCAGCCATGATGAATATCATCTTCATTTTTTCACCTCAAAAATACACATATTTTCTCCTAAAATTGGAAAGTCTTTCAATAAAAGAAACAACAATTTATTTGCTAGGTCCTTCCATCTACTACTTTATACTTAGATTAGGTAAAGCAGCTTAAGTTCATGCTTCCAGCTTATAAAATATTTTTTACACTCTTAATGGAACTTGCTCTTGGTAATGTCAAAAATTGAACAGATAAAGGATCTAAAGTGGTCATTATTTCTTAATCACTTTATACATAGCTTTAACATTGTTTCATCACGAAAGTTTTAGTGTGAGAATGGCGGACATGCACTCCAAAAATTTTCTGCAATTGGATATTATTTTCAAAAAAGAGCTCTTGGGCAAATCATTTTACTTGAAAATGAATCCTTCTCGGTTTTGTTTTCTGACATTCCTTGTATTCATTTCTGAACTGATTGAATTTAATTTTTCGAAGACAGTTCTGAAATTTCCTTACTCCGCCAGTCAAACCACGAATGTAATCTTAGAAAATGCCAAACAAGATTGGCATATTTCGGAAATACTTTGCTCTTTCAAGTTTATATTCGAAGAACCCAAACAAATTTTGAACCTAATTGATTGGAATCTGTTAACACTAACAAACGAACCATATCAGGCAATCTATTACTCTCTTCTAGATCTGCAAGTTATTCCTTTCTACCCCAAGTTCAAAACTAATTGTCATCACAACATTATTTATACCAAATCCACAGAATTTTTTAATCAAATATTACACCAAAGCGCTCCAAATTACGATAGATACGTATTTATAAGCAACAACGATAATAAAAATTTATTAAAATTAAGGCATTTTCAGTTTATTATAAACTCTTTCTCTCACGCTTATATCATGGTTCTTCCAAGTTTGAATGTGGAAACTGTTCACGATAAACCACTCATTTACCTAGTTGAACCCCATTCATACACTGGAAATTATAATCAAACTAAAACTTTGACATATTCGAAAGCAGCAAACAAACTACGCGGTAGACATATAAAGGTTATTTACATCAAGCTTCCACCTTACTTTGAAATGGTTAAAAAGGAAAAGTATCGTGGAATTCAGTACAATTTACTGAACGCGATTAAAGTGAAAGCGAATATTTCCATAGAATTTACAAACAAGCAGAGAACTCCTGGTGTTGGTATGCTTATAAAAAACGGAAGTTGGACGGGCATCATTGACGAAGTGGTGAGTGGGAGAGCGGATATAATACCTACAATTGGTATTACCCAAAATAGATGGCCTTATCTAAGTTTTTCCACTGGTGCTTATGACGAAGGACTAGTTTTATTTTTGAGACGTCCTTCGGCATTCAGAAAATGGCATGCTCTAATCGACCCTCTTGCTTCTACGGTTTGGATTAGCACTCTTCTAACTTATTTGGCGGTAGTGCATGTAGTTGTTTTACAAGCATCATTGGACAGTACAAGGCTCCTCACCAAGCTGGATTGCTCGAAGGGACAAAATCTTTTTTCAACAGTACTTTTCTTGTGCTATGCACACTTGTTGGATCAATCTATTCAGATTCCAAAAAATTTGCACTCCAAGCATTTCCTAATAATGTGGATTATATTTTGCTA
Source organism: Lepidocyrtinus dapeste (assembly GCA_036850885.1). Classification (NCBI taxonomy): domain Eukaryota; kingdom Metazoa; phylum Arthropoda; class Collembola; order Entomobryomorpha; family Entomobryidae; genus Lepidocyrtinus; species Lepidocyrtinus dapeste. Next base: position 58,815 of record JAANSQ010000006.1, read on the forward strand.
TTTGATTGGTACAGCGTACAAATGTAATCTAGTTGGCTTCTTGACTTTTTCTGATGTTGAAAATATACCTACAAGTTTTGAAGAGTTGCATAAGAACAAGGACTTTGCAATTACACTACATACTCTAGGAGGAATGGAGTTGGAGTTAATAAAAAATTCGCCAAGTCCAGTTATGCGTGGAATTGCCAAGAGAATGACGCTCACAAAGAGTAAAATGGATTGCTTAACATTGGCCAGTAAACCTCACCAGGCTTGTATTGGATGGAAAGAGATAGTTGCAAACGAAATTACAAGAAATTCGATGAAAGTAAAAGAGCTCAACTATTTAATGATGGCAGTAGATCCGGGAACTGCCATGATGGGATGTCTAGCATTTCGCAAGAATTCTATTTTACTCGAGAGTTTTACAGAATATGTTGGTTTGGCGAGAGCAAGCGGTTTGCCGGAAAAGTGGAAGAGAATGTATAAGCTAGACTTGAGACAAGAAATACTGAAAAAAACTGTCAAAGATGGTGTTCCAACGTATGGCGCTGGCGTAACTGAAGTGCAAGCAGACCATAAGTTGAATTTAGGTGACGTTCTAATTGTATTTTTAGTTCTAATTGGTGGGCTAACAGGAGCTATTTTAGGATTTCTTTGTGAGCAAAGCCTGTTCTGGAAGAGAAAGTAGCCATTTATAGGGTTATAATATTAAGATGCATATTAATATAATTTTATGTTAAGATTAAGTTAAATTAAGACGCTGGTGATAAAAAACTTTGCAGCAAAATATTTATGTTCGTTGTAACATCGTATATTATGACGATTGGTTGATTAAAAAATTACATGCATATTAATCTGTTCCAAAGCATTAAATATTGGATTGAGCATAAAAATTCCTGCCGTAGCTCAAAATTAAGTATGATTTCTTACTCCTTTGGTTTATAGAAGAGTTAGAATATTTCCAGTGCACTCCAGTTTGAGTCTTTTAATTTGATTCGACAGGTTACTCTAGAGTATATGCCATTATCTTGATCAAACGAGTTTAATTTTGTTTGCATTGATGGTTTCTAGGCTTCTACCAGATCAAGCCTACTTGATCGATTCTCATACACTATAAATAAAAAATGTTTCATGAAGGTCACAAGTGTTACCAGCCTATTGCTTATCTGTTGATTCTCGTATAAATTATTGTATTCATAACATCCTACATGATGTCATCAGTGCTTCATATAACTACCAAATCATCATAATTGTTAAACTATAGCCATTATATAAATATCATGAATCAATCCAAAAGCTGCCTGTCGCTATTGTCATGGGAATCAGTATGAATTAATACCAATCTGACAATATCAAATTTGTTGATTGAACGTTTGACGCAATTTTTACAAATTCTATCGAAACAACTTGCTTTCGAGTTAAACTTGAACAGTGCAACAATAAACTCAAGTTCAAAGTTGCGCTCATGCGACGTAAAGTTTCTACTTGCTGTCTTCTTATGAAAATGCTAAATATCAATGGTTAGATGCGATGTCACGTAAAACCGTCAATTTTCCGAGTAAATAACATGAAATTTATTCAAAATCAAATGCATCTCTTTGAAAGGATTAATTGTACGCAGATGCTTACTGCACATTTGTCTTTCATGAAGCAAAAATTGTAGGAGAATTTAGTAGAGAGCAATAAATATCGAAGAAATAAATTTACTGCTGCTACTGCTTTCTTTTTCATAAAAAATAAAATGAATCCGAAAATAATATCATTTATTTTGCTAAATCTCATTTTACCCATATTGGGTAAAAATGGCACCGAAAACGACCGTGTTCGGAGACAGTCCGGTTCTGGCTGTAACTACAGTTTTCAGTTTAATCGGGTTGGACAATCAGCCATGCTTCGGTCCCCTGGATACCCATCAAGCTACCCTTCTAACGTGGATTGTCGGTACACAATTACATCTCCCCCAGGAACTAAAATGAACATTGATTGTACAGACTTTAACTTGGAGGCTTCAGAAAATTGTCAGTATGATGTGTTCTTCTATTCTCCAACGGGAGATACATCGTTCCGTGACCAGCAATTTTTTTGTGGACAAGGAGGATTTTCAAGAAGTACTCAAGGGAATAAATTAGCCGTTGGATTTCACTCTGATGAGACTAATCCCCAATCAAATACCCCGTTTAGATTCCAATGTCAAATTTCAGTAGAGAATGGGGGTTCCCAACCAGGTTGTTCTTGTGGTGTGAGAAATATGGTAAATGCTGAAACGTTTTGTTAAAATAATGTCTTACATAAACATTCAAAAATATTCCATTTGTTTAGCAATCAAGAATCGTAGGAGGTCGAGATGCCGCACCAGGAGAGTTTCCATGGCGATGTGCACTATATTCCAGATATCTTGGTGTTTTCTGCGGATGCTCTATAATAAGTCAGAATTGGGTCCTTACAGCGGTTGAGTTTTACTACTTTATTAGAAGTTCAGCTATAAAATAGCTAACTGATGTGATTTATTCAAATACTTGAATTGATTGATTTCCAAATTAAAGGCTCATTGTACAAATGGAGTTCAGCCAGGAGACCAAATTTATGTAAATGTAGGTGATCATGACTTGAGTAGCACAACGGAGGCGGCAAATCAAGTTATTCCAGTGGACTATTACATTCAGAATAATTTATACAATGATCAAACGCAAGACTCGGACATTTCATTGTTGAAGCTGCAAATATCCCTGAATTTCACCAGAAATGTAATACTATAACAACAATTTGAAATAGTAAGCTCAAAGAATTTGAAATAAATATATTTTGTCTCTATAAAGCTTTTTCTCAATTACAGATTTCGCCCATTTGCCTTCCATGGAAATTTGCGAATGATAACTTTGATGGAAGGAGAGTTATTGCTTCTGGTAAAATTTAAAGAACCAAAATCAAATACCGAACTCAATATCCAAAAACAAAAAATAAATTACTTATGATAAGGAACTTTTATTGCCTAGGTTGGGGGAGCAAATTTTATGGGGCTGGGATCAGTCCGGTTTTACAAAAAGTAGAAAATTTGCCATTAATGAGTGCCCAAAGGTGTTCTAATTACTACCGCGGAACTAGTGTAACTGTTACCAACAACATGATTTGTGCATACGATCCTCCAAAGGATACCTGTCAGGTAAGAGAGTGATAAAATAATTTAACTTATCCACTATTAAACCTTTTATTTTTACATGACAGGGAGACTCCGGAACAAGTGTAGATTATCAGGATCCATCTACTGGAAGATATGTTGCTGTTGGTGTTACGAGGTAATCTTTAAGAATCTTAAAGTTATGCTACAAGTATCTGGAGAGTGATTCGAGTGAAAACTATTTTGTATGCCCCTGTTTAATTACTTAGCGTTGGCGTTGGTTGTGGCCAAGAAAACCAACCAGGAATTTATACGTACATTCCTCGGTACTTGAATTGGATACAATCTAACACGGGTTAGTTCTAGTACCTAATTAAAAGATTGCACTGCACCGTATCTTACCTAATTATGCTGCATTTATTTTTTATTTCAGGGGAAACGTTTTGTAGATTATAAGCACATTATCTGGTTTTTAGACTTATTGACTTTCAGGAATATAAAACGGTCTAATAAAATTCCTCTTAAAACGGTTTTATCAATGCAAGTCATCTTAATTGAAACTATCGAAGTAAAATTTGAATTTTTAGCATCGTAGTCATTATTTTTTAACTATTATTTTTTAAATTCTACGTCATCTTAAGCTGACTTTCATGCGGATGATACTTTATACTGCACTAACTAGCATTAGTTTCAATAACCTTGCATATACTGACGTGCGCTAGTTGAAATTTTATAAAATTATGCATGCGCTTTTGGAGTCAACGCTATGAAGTTGCCGGCGATACTTACACATGTTCAAAATAGATAAATACATTTTATTCTATTTGTGTAAGTCTATGGTGGAATATGATTACAATCCACATTCGTCATAGCTTACGCAAACATGATTTTTTTGACAAAAACTAAAAAGTAACACCCAACTAAACGCCTGGAGAACTTTTATCCTTTGTTCAAGATGGTAAAAGGCAATATGGCAAATCTGCATCACATTGCCGGAAATCAAAGTGATAATGATAACAACTGTACATGCTGAAAGAAATTTATCGAAAGAGATTAAATGCCAATACTAGAATACAGAATATATTTAATTCATTACATATTAAATAAGTTACTAAGAGAATGTAAGAAGTCAGTAAACTAATAACTTTGAGAGGTCACACATGAAAAATTTAAAAGAAGTGCTCGAAATTTGAATTAAAATCAAGTTCAGCAGTTTGTAAGCATAACTTCAAACAAGTTCATGCATGCATGCAATTAAGTAGGAATAATTTATAAAAATTTAGAGTGATTTTTGTATAAATACTTAGTGATTGGGTCAGTAAAGATTAACTTTGATCGCAAGTTTGAAGAAGGATCCAATCTGATTCTGATTCTAGCTTGAGCCGTTCACCGAAATCATTTGGTTTTTCAAATTTCTGAACATGAAGTCTGGTGCTGTGGTATTGCTGGCACTAATCGGTTTTGCTCATGCCACCGATCTGAAGCCAGAACCAAAGGCTGGAAGTTGTCAATTTTCGTACAACTTTCAGTCTTCAGGTCAACAGGCTTACTTACGATCCCCTGATTTCCCAAGCGCCTACCCCAACAACGCTGACTGCAAGTACAGTCTGACTTCACCTGCCGGAACGCAAATCAATATGAATTGCACCGAGTTTAACGTGGAATATGTGAACGGATGTAGCTTCGACAGGATGACCATTTCTCTCTCTGGCGACTCTACCTTAAGGGATGGAACTGTAATTTGCGGACAAGGTAAATGATTTAACTTTTCATTTTGCCTAACCTGATATTTAACTTCATTTTATTTTTTTTTTTTTGGACAAGGAACTTTTGAAAGAACTTCTCAGTCAAATGCTCTTGTCGTGGGATTCAAGTCAGATGGATCAAATCCTGTATCTAGAAGTCCATTTAGGTTTCAGTGTCTCCTAACCGTAACTGGAACACCCGCTGTCCCGACCACTCAACGCCCAGCTGTCCCGACCACTCAACGCCCAACTGTCCCTTCAACTACTACTGCTGCTCCAGCTCTTAACGACCCGGCCTGTTCATGCGGTGTGAAAAACGAAGGCAGCCGTATCGTTGGAGGGACTTTTGCCGAAGCAAATGAATTCCCATGGCGTGTAGCTTTGTACAGTCCAAACATGGGAGTATTCTGTGGTGCGACAGTTATATCACCAAATTACGTCATGACTGCCGTAATGCCACTACTAGAAATTTAATTGATTAAAAATTAGATAATTCATTAGGGAAACACAGCTAATATTTAATTCACTTCAACATTAATTTTTGCTTTAAAGGCCCATTGTACAAACCCCGTTTTGGAGAAGAAATACGAATTGTAAGTAATAATCCCAATTTAATATTTTTTATGATACGGGGCATTGTGATAATGTCGACATTTACTTGATTGTTACAGGTACGCTGATGTTGGAGATCATGATTTGTCTTCCACATCTGAGGCCAAGAACGAATTGATCAAGGTCTGATTTAACATTTTAAAAAGGTTTCGAATTCATCCGTATAATATTTAAATTTGAATTTTTAGTGCAAACGTATTATCCAACATCGTCAATACAATAACGAAACTCAAGATAACGATGTCGCCTTGTGTGAATTGGAACGTCCTTTGACTTATAGCAGAACCGTAAGAACTGCTTAGTTAATTTACAAGGATTAATGTCTCTTGATAGTATCAGATTTAAAAAATATGGACAATTTTAATAGGTTCAACCAGCCTGTTTGCCATGGGCTATGACCAGTCAGAATTTCCAAGGAAAAACTGTCACTGCTTCAGGATGGGGTGAATATAGATAAATATTTTATACATGAAGATTTCTATGGTGATATTCTTTACATTTTGTAATAAAGGCACCACCTCGTCTGGCGGAAGCTCGTCAATGGTTCTGAAGAAGGTCGATCTTCCCGTAAAGACCACTGAAGAGTGCAGGAAGTACTACGGAAATGGTATTTTCATTGAACTAATTCAAATTAAACGTTTTGGGTTTATTCTGTAAATGTTGTTGTGACTACATTCAGATATGATTACCGACAACATGTTGTGCACTTACAGCCCAGGAAAAGATACCTGTCAAGGTAAGTTCAAAATGTGAATTCCTAAGATTGAAGACAATCAAGGTGTTAATTGTGGAAATTTAACGCGTTCTAGGGGATTCTGGCGGTAGCATTGACTACAAGGATCCCAACACTGGCCGTTATTTTGCGATTGGAGTGGTCAGTTGGGGCGTTGGCTGTGCTGGTGTCAATCAACCAGGAGTCTATGCTAAAGTGAGTTTTAATTTCTAAAATTCTGGAAACTTGTCAAATGAATATATTGACGCTTTTTTACTTTTTTCCAGGTCACGAATTACTTGAGCTGGGTCACTGAAAACACCGGTAGGAAATTTATAAACCAATAAATTAATAATTTTTGTTGCGAGTGTTAATTAAAATTCTTTTTATTTATTAGGTGGGGATAAATTCTGCCGTTAAAATTTTATTAATCAAATGTGATGATTGAATTTATGAATAAATAGCAAAAGCATATGAAATCCATGGTTACTAACTGCAATTCTTAATATTAATTGGATCGTGTACAATCTCATCTAAAATCCGTCCGTAAAAAAGAAATTTAGAAAGTGAAACTATTTGGAACATAAACGGCCGTCCTCCGAGATGTGCAATTTTATCCACGGCAAGAAAGAGCTGACTCTAGTATAAACTGAGACTCCCTTTGGCCTTCCGTAACCTAAACAATAACGTTTTTAATCAAAGAAGATGTCATATATTCATGAAACACTAAAATATAGTTTATATCTAGTCATACATGCAGTCCAGGAGTCAATTCCGACTTGAATCACAGATTCTCCCTTACGCACCAACAATGGAGAGCCAGCATCTCCAGGACAATCAAAAGAATTATAGTAGGGATGATCCTTGTCTTCAGGAAATCCCATTTTGGAGCACATCATTGTATCCGGCATGTTCATCCATTCCTTGCTGTATTCAAATGCTTTGCAATCTTTCTTGCTCAAAATGCGGGACTGAACTTCAGATCGTTTTTCGGGAATTATGATACCATCTTGCAAAAACATAGTAACAGTTTCAAGTATAAAAATGTTCCATTTAAAAAAACGTTTAATTTAAACAATGTTCTACCAATATCCCTAAACCGCCACAAAAGAGATGAAGCATTCATCCCATCGTAGGAAAAATCTTGCTCGGGAAGGCATACAGGACTAAGCTCGTTAGCATTTCCAAATGTTGGAACGGGACCTTGGAGACGAAGCAGAGCCACATTATAGTCCAAATTCTTGTCAATATATTTTGGATGGATGATGACTCGATGAACTTTCTTCCGAAAGACTCTATTAGCCACTTCCTCGTCCGGATTAGTCATATTCGGGAAATGAGCGTTGGGCCAAGTTCCTATGAGAACTTCAACTCCATTTGCAGGAGTTCTGAAAACAATAGATTCAAATTAATTCTTCTGAATTGGATTGAGTGTCTGGTTATTCGTGCATTATTTACCCATCAACGCATGAGGCTGAAGTCAAAATGTATCGGTCGTTAATTAAACTACCACCACAATAGCTGTACATACTCTTAGGCGCCACTAGACTAACAGACCAGGAATAAACGTTCACTGAAGAAACCCTCTCGTTTTCCCATCTGTCAGCCTTATCGCTGACCTTGAAAGTTCCACACTCTAATCAAACCATAAACAGAAAAAACTCATAAAGTTTTTTAAATTTTTAAAGTTAATTAAATTTTAATAGCATACTGCAATTGATGGTATTATTCCTGCTAAGTCCTTGCCACCATTGAAGGTCATCAGACTGTTCATACTCCTCCGGGTTATAAACCATGCCAGACATTTCTGCTCGCATTAGTCGTCCATACGGAAGAGATAAAGATTTCTGTAAAGAAAAATTAATTTCAGTAAAATTTAAGTAATTCAACTTTGGAACAATTTGGAAATATCTTACATCGAAAGGGCTTCTGAAGCCATTGCAGGTTAAAATGATGGAATATAATAGAGCAAAACCCGAAGTAATCCACATATTTTCTTCAAGTTACGGTTGTTTTTACGTTAAAGTTTCCGAGATCAAAATCACGAGTCAAATTAAAGCCGCCAACGAAACTAAAAGATGACCTGAGTGAAAGACCCTTTTATATGAAATTCTAAAAGAAATTAAAAATTCTAGGAACAACATCAACCGTGTTTGTTGAACGTAAAAACTTTATTGAGTTTTGTCATGCATCTATCATATTTACAGATTTGGAGTAACTTAAAATTAAAACATTTAGTCTACATTGGACTGTTGTCGCAGTAAGCAGCATCGTAGGTATTCTCTTTGATCCATGAGGTATATCCTATTTCAAAAGGAGCAATTTAGATCACACCTGCACATTGACATTTACCAGTAGTAAGTACATATTCGTGCTCTTACTTCTAATCCTTGTGAACAATAGAACTGGCTTATCATAATGCTGGTGACAATCCTTTTGATCGGAAGAGATTCCAAGTTGAACAAATCGCACCTTCACCTTTTCCTTTGTCCTCTCATAGTCCGAGTCACATCCCGTTTTCATCTTCCGCAAGTGAATCAATGCCCCTCCTGGATCATCCTGTTTCAGTCCATCAATTAATATTCATTACCAATTTTTAAATAAATAATTCAACCAAAATGTGAAATTTCAGTTCAGTTTTTGTTTTACATTTCCGCTTGGAGTGTACCTGACAAAGAGCTTTGAGTTTTGAACTCTTTACAGCATCCTTATTTTTCACTTCGCCGCATAAAAATTGGCATTTGATTCTATTTGGATATAATTTAGCACAAACTTCCTTTTTGGTAGTGAAAATATTGACCTTTTCGAACTTGTAAGCACGTATCAAATATGGCATACCTATGAGTTTATAGAGTAAAAGTTATCATTTCAGCAAAAATTAAAAATTCCTATAGATTTTGTTTCCTAACCTTCCAGTTCATATTCACTGAATTTGCTCATAATCATACTACGCTCCTCTGGATTTTCCGCAAAGTCACAGGTTTTGCACCATCTAGTATAATTTTGTTTCGCATTTTTATCCGCATAGAATGGAGGTGGGTCCGGGGGAAGACAGATGGGAGATATGCCTTCGGAATGTAGATTTACTGGATTTCGTAACTTTACTAACGAAATGTCATTATCAAATGAGTAATTTCCTACGTGGAAGCCTGGATGGTTCTTAATTTTTGCGACCGCTCTCCGAGGATCCACTATGCTTTCTTGAATATTTAAAATTACTTCGATATCGGTTGAATCAAATCTAGAAAATTAAAACATGTAAGAATTATTTCAGTCATAAAAATCAAATTATAAAAAGAGGTTTATTATCATAATGTTTTTACTTTGAGGTACAACTTGAACTGGATAAAATATAATAATTATTAATTAGGCTGCCAAAACATAACGGCTCGTTTAGGACGTCATACTTTCCTACGATTGCCGCTGTCCACGGAAAATTTCCGTATTTGGCTTGTTCAATGTCTACAACTCTCCCACAAGCTTTAAGATTGAAATTATAGTCATTTAGTTATCTTAGTACGGGTAAGTCAATTAAAAAACAAACTTACTGCAAGAAGTTCTCTCCAGGGATGAAACGTGATTTTTCAAGCAAATTACAAAAACGGATATAAAAAGTCGGTTCAAGTTTTTCTGAAGATTTCTTCTGATTTCCATTTCAACCTAGTTGGAGTTTTGTATTCTTGATACTTTCCATTTGAAATGTTGTTACTCAAATGTTGCTGACCCGATTATCTCGGGCAGCTTTTGAAAAAAATCTTTATTTCATTCCAGACATTCCTAATCTTTACAAGGCTAGCAAGTCACCCTTCCATAACATGGTCGTTCTGGTGAGATGTCGGATGTGATGCATTATTGTTTGCCAATTCTTTACCCGACTTTATTATATGGTTCTTTGTAATAACAAGTTTTTAAAAAATTATAATTGTAGATTGAATTTGAATTTGCATAAACCAAAAAGTAAAAATGAAGATTGCATTTGATCTTGAAACGAGTCATTTTAGGGTAGCACCAAAGCATGACATAAAAATGAACATAAAATGTAGCGTGGGATTTTCCCTGGAGGTAAATTTATGATGTTATCTGATTACGCAAGCATGACCAGAAGTACAAGACTACGCTTGTGCTTTGTTCACAATCCGTGAAATACAGGGCTTAAATTCATTCATATTGGTGGTGGCAGTTTAAAGTGACTTTTTATATCAAAGTACTACTAATAGAGCTCCGCTGTAACAAACCATGGCTAATAAATTTTTTTAACAATCTCATTTTTATAATACACGAAAAAGTTTTAGCACATAAAATTTATTATCTAATCATAATTTCTAACTACTGCAAAAATTTCCATCGAATGTGTTTTCCATTATCCAGGGAATGTAATCTGTAACGAGCAAAGTAATTTTATGTGGCTATTTTATGTTGGGAAAGTATGTGAATTGTTCGGTACCTTCTACTTTTAAAAGTCCAATTACAGCATCTCTTGACTGTAACATTGGAATTCCACTTCGCCCAGGAGCTCTAATGCCTTCCAAGTAAAATTTTGTAGATGCTGCAAGAGGTTTTCCTTTAACTAATGTTGTATTTGTCAGCATCACTGGCATCCCAAGCTCCAACTTGAATATTATAAAAAATCTTGAAATTGTAAATGTGATTGTATTTTTATGCATTTAAAAAATTTTTTAGGAAGATTTAGAGTTTCAAATTGGGCTATATTTATAGATCTTACTCTTAAAAAGAAGTCACTTTTATGCTTCACGACTTCTCTAATCTCCTTCTGTTGAATGCACATAACTTTGGATTGTAACATTTCTGGAAAAGCAGAATAGCAGGCGGATTCATTCATCTTTTCAAGGTTGAATCTCCCAAATTTCTGTAGATAATCGTACCCCGGTCCTCTCCTAAAGAACCAGGTTCTTGTTACAAAATTTTCTAAAACGTATGGTTTCTTGGGTTGTGCAGCATTTGGACAGGGACATGGACGAGTTGCGCAAGGAGGGTTAGGGTTTCTACATGGTCTAGTCCTTTCTTCATTTGTTTCCCCCGACGCCAACATGTTTTCCTCCTCTTCGGGAGGTAGTCGGTTAAAGTCATCTACTTCAACAGCTTTGATTGATAACACATCCGCAGATGTCGGAAATGGAACAGGATATGTTTTTGTTGACCTTGGGAGACAAATTGGAACGATTTTGGTCATATTAAAGTCTACTTTATTTTTCAGTTTTACGAGGGCGATGTCATTATCATATTTTCCACGGTATCCAGGGTGAATAATAGCTCCAGTAGTTTCAACAATGGAGTCTTTTTTATGCTGAGAACCATGCAACTTAACCTTTGGACTTTTTCTGGCGTATTTGTTAATACAACTTGCAGGGAATAATACTGTTTGAAGGTTCACTAATACTCCAAAGCAAATACGATACTCTTCCTCAACTTCATTTTGAGAGTCTTGAAACGCCTCTGGGGAAGTAATCAATTCAGCGAGCCAAGGAATCCTTCCGTCTGGGATTTTGGCTTTGCCAATACGCTCCGTTTCTAGCCTACGTGTCAGCTTTCCACATTCTACCAGAAAAAATTGAACTTGAGCTACTTTAAATACTTCATTTTTGACTTGTAAATTATGACGTGATTTTAAAAAGTTACCACAATTAGGTTTCCTTACGTTACTCAAAGGAAGAAGCAACGTTTCTTGATAATATTTGCTCTGAACTTCCTCTAAAATAACATGAAGAACTGTTAAACCGATTTGTAGCCACCAGCATGTTTTCATTTTGAAATTTAAAGTTTTTTTAGGCAAGTGTTGGTTTTATTTACAAATAATTTCACATTCACGTGGTATAATTTGTGTGAAATAAAACGTTATGTATTATTACGAACAAAAGTAACCGTCCCTAGTTTTCTTAATTATCCATTCAATGTGATCTAGAAAATTAGAAAAAGATGTATAAAAATATATCCAAAGTTATACATATGGCCCAAATGAGAACACGCAAAAATAGACATGAAAAATTCATGAAATTGTAAATCCATTCACCCATGATATTTGTGGATACGTCAACCCCAGATTTTCCTGATTGGTATCCGTCACAACCATATCCTTTCGAGTATATTCCCAAGACATTGTATCGACCTCCTGTTGTGATTGGTTGTCCAGTTTCGGATAACATTAGACTTAACGCACTGCCTTCTTCACCCTGCATTTAATATTTTAAATTAAATATTTATTTAGTTTGATAAAATCAAAATTTTTACCAACGTAGCAATCTCCTTTCAGCTGTTGACAAAGAATTTGATCTTTGGGCCTCTCCGTAAAAATATTTGAACAGATTGGATTTCTCTTTCCGTAAATTTTTACAGGGACTGTTCCAAAATAAAACTTGGGAGCTGCAACCAAAACTAAATATATTAAAAACGACTTCATGCAAATTTCTCATCACTCAAAGACTGTTCCGCTGTAGAGTTTTATGGGCTCTTGCCTGTTTTATAAAACTGCATTTTAGTCATGAGACCTTTTATTTTATCAACTTTCCCCGAGAATAGGAATGGATTTGGAATGCAAATCGGTGCTACTTTGTTATTTCCGTTTACATTCTCAAGATCAATAGGGACTACTAAGGTTAAGATGGCCAAGTTGTTGTCATGGTTAACTTGAGCGTATTCTTCGTGAATGTCAATGTCCTTGATGGATCTGAGTCTCCGTGTACTAATATTCTTCCCATAGAAGTAGACGCGGAAATCATGGATCTTTTTCCTAAGTGGAAATGAATATTTCTATTAATTACAATATTTTATACAAAATTCTTTAAAAATTTTCTAACTTGTGAACGCAAGATGAGGCTGAGAGTATATGCCTATCGGATATTAATACACCTTGACACAATGGGGAATCGGCTGTACTTTTTGATCCACTTCCTTTCAGAATCCCAACCAACCAAGGATATTGGGCGTCTGTGATCGTGGCTCCATCAGCCCAAAGCTTCGTTGGTGTAAATTTCCCGCACGCTTAAGAAAGTAAGCTTAATTATCTAAAATTGGTTAAAACATGTTTTTTGTGCATATCTTACAGCAATTCAGAAAGTCGTGATTAGCCCTCTGAATGAATTTGCCATTGGATAAAACCACACAAAGAAAAGCAAAAATTATGCAATTATTGTGCAGTTTAGTTAGTAGATGCAAAACTATCTCTGCCATTTCGGGCACTATTCAAGTATCATTTGCAGAAATAACCGTCTGAAATATTACTTTCTGTTATTCATCCCCAAAAATGTGTTTTTGTCATTCATTTAATAAGCACGATATTCGTGTCATCCGTTCACAATGTAGATTTACTTGTAAGCGTAATAGCAACACCATTTATACACATTCATACTTTGTCACATTTCTAGAAACTCGGTTATTTTTTTAGAATAGGTACATTAATAATCCCTAACTATTCAATATATTATTTTACTTTTGTATGACTCAATAAATTAATACAAATTACAATACGCAAGTGTTCTGTAATGGAATTTAAGATGTGTATCAAATATTGCTGCAGTAGCTTCCATCTTTTGCGTTTGTCGCGATCCATTTGACGAGCTCTGCAAAATAATATGGACACATTGACCGTATGAAAAGTTGATGAATAATTCATCAGTGAAGTGAATAAATTTTTTTCTTGCATTAAATACTTTACCGCACCTGTTAATCTGGTGTAAACACCAGGTTTGACCGCACATCCCTGATAAAATAACACATTGAAGTTGAAATTCTCAAGGGATAATTAGGTTTGAATCGGAAATGACACTGACCTGCCCCCAGCTCACAATTCCAACTTGTACATCTCTACTATGTATATCGGCGTTTTCAAAAGTTGAAATTGTGCCCACATTTTCACCTTCAGTAATGACAAGTGGGCCACCTACAGATTACATAGCAATTTACCCAAGGTTCATAACTATTATCTTTTAAAGATGCTGAAACCTCTTAAGTTTGTTTACCAGAATCGCCCTAAAATAAAAAAAATATTAATTAAAAAAAACCTTTGTCATACAACTAATCTGAATAATTAAGTATTAGTTAAAATGTGTAAGCAAATTACCTCACAAGCGTCCTTTCCAGGTGTATGAGCACATATCATCCTGGCAGTTATGGTGGGATAATATTTAGAGCATTCCTCATTGCTTATCACTTCCACGTCCGCTGAGAGTAGAATTGGTGACACACTACCACCTAGAAACAATTTAACATTGTAAGTGGGATAAATTCATATGGCTTAATTAGACAACGGCTATTTTCAATCAGTCTCATACTTTCTGTAGTTAAGCCCCATCCAGAAACAGTAGCATTTTCCCCAATGTACAGTTTATCCAAATCTTTCTCAGTTGGCAAACATACAGGAACGATTGGAGATCCGGTTGAGCCTGATATATCAATTGGTTCCGATAATCGAATTAATGCAGCGTCGTAATCCAGACGGGAATTGAATTTTTTGTGAATTATTATGTTCTCTGCGGCTCTACGAACTTCCATTTCCTGGCCTCCCGATCCCACGACGTCATTTGGAACGTTGAAAACTACTTCCAAGTTATACGGGGTGCGCCTAATTAGGAAAAAACTGTTATCTAGCAACCCATAATTGATTTTAAATAAGTTACTGATTTAATCAATTAATATTTAAAAACCCTTGGACGCAGTGAGCTAAAAAAGAGAAGAAATTAATTCGTAGATTGTAATTTTTTCTTTAAAGTTTAACATTATTTTTTGAGATAAAATTCGAACCTGCGGTGAGCACATAATTTGCATTTATAAGACTCCCTCCGCAAAATGGCATAGAACCACCCTTTCTCACTAGTCCAGCTTGCCAAGGAATACGTGCTGGCTTTCCTCCAACTACTTTCTTATCATATTTTCCGCAATCTAAAGAGAATTGTTTTTATAGTGATTTAGAATTAAAACAGCGTGTTGTACTTAATATGATTTTTTTCTTACGACACGTTGTAGGCATTACTTCCGGTTTAGGGAAAGGCGACTCTTCGTAATTCAATCTTTCTGTGCAAACCAAGCGACAGCGGAACCCAATGTCAGGGAACCAAGCACTACTTGAAAATGTAATGGTAGAGTTGTCAGGAAGAATCATTTCTTTAGGTCCCTTGTTTCCACAATACCTAATTAATAGTAAATATTGTTTGTATTTAAATTTATTAACTTGGTTTATTTATTTATTTTAAATGGTTCATTAGCATCCCTACCTTATCATGGTACCATTATTGTTGTCGACGACATCAAGATGGTCAAAACATAAGAAATCTGTAAGCTGGAAATCGGCGCAATTAATGCCCATATTGCATTCATTACCCTGCAAAAGAAATAATGTATCATTGTTTTAAATTGTTAATTTCACTAATCTCCCTGATCTTTAGTCTAGTACCGAAAATTTCCAGTCGCATCGAGCATTATTAGGGTACTTCATTTTCTTGAAACCTGGACTCTCAATAAAGTATTCATCCCCTCCCAAAAGATTCACTGCTGCGCCACATGGCAAAGCTATCAAATACATTTAGCCTATTATTTCTTCCATAATATTTCAGTATCTTCGTTTAATTTTTGAAAGTTTCAAAATTACTAGGAGGCTTGATTCGTTTGATGGGTGGAATCGTTGGCGGAATATTAGCCCCTTCTCTTGTTGGCTGTGATTCCTAAAGAAAAAAAAATTACTTTACTCACTGGAGAAATTAAGTAGGCAATTGAAGTGTTTCATACGTACGTCAAGACTTTGAACCAAGTTTCCTTCTACGCAAGAATCTAAGAGAAGTACCACTGTCACTATGAAAAGCAACTTTCCCTAAATACGAATAATCTGCTTATCAAAGAGATGAATGTTCACAATATATGACTCTAAAGATTGATTTATGTATCTTACTTTTTTCTCACTAACGGCCAACTCCTTGAAGCACATGGTGAAATTTTATGTAAATTTAATGGCACCGGATTTTCACCAACTCTAAATATACATTAGTAAATATTATTACACGAGCGACTGAGTTTTCGTAAAGCATTTAAACGCTTTTTCTCGCTCGTCCTTATGCGCAACGTTTCCTCTGAAAAATGTGTAATTGAGTCATATTCATATTTTGTAGGATGGATGAACAGACACAGATTCAGTGTCAACCCATATTATTTCCTTGTTGTAAGCTCGTTCGGAGTAAACGAGGGCATCTTATACATTCATTCATACATGAATCAGTAGAGTGGGTAGAATTTGAGTAAAGAGGAGTTCTTATGCTCGTATTTTATTTTACGCTATTGCATTGTTGACACTGATGAAAAAGATGATGACGGTGAAGGGTGTGCGGGCAATAGGAGTGACGAGTGACAAAAAAAATGCGACGTATGTTTTTTATTGTTTTACAAAGGTTGCCTCCTCTATTCATTCTAGACAGTCGTAGCCATATTATTAACCTACTTTTCCCCAAAAGCGAATTCTGTTTGTTTGGATTGTGTTGGAGCGCAAGTGTATTTGAACACTTATTTTTATGACTGCTTAGGAAATGGTTCAGTGAGAGGAAACGTTTCGATTTTGCGACTCCTAAATGTATGTAAAAAATGTTAGAGTTTTGGGACCCCTGCTAATTGTTAGATGGATTTGGTATATTTGTAAGTCAGACCTAATGGGACTTTCAATGATCAATAAAATGTTTTATCCGTAGAAATCGAAACTAAAAGCAATGTCGTTTCTGTATAGGAGGTGCTATACCACAATGTCAAAAGTACCTGTCTGAAAGGTCTCGCATAAAAAATCTTTGAAATGGTTGACTAAATTTAGTTTTTATTTTAAACTCTTTTAACCATAGAATTAAATACATAACAACAAAATATAGACTTTAACAAGAAAAAGTTTAACGAACACGAATAAAATGAGTTGGCTAGTATTGTCAGCTTCGGTGCTAACTACAGAATCTTCCATCAACTGTATGCATTCTTATCCAGTAGTTGAACCTCGTTACTCTTGAGAATACACCTGGGTTGAGTCTCAAAGCGCAACCCTATATTTAAGCACATTAGTTTTGAAATTTACTGTATTACATTATTGCAATGGTATTCAAAAATATTCTTACATAGCCCCAACTAGTTACGCCGATCTGTTCATATCGTCCAGAGTTCTTTCTTTTGGCAATCAGAGGTCCTCCACTGTCCCCTGTCATGAGTAAAACAAGTGTTTTTCCATGGAGACGTCTTCAAATATCCCTTGTAATAGTAAATAGTATCATACCAGAACAGGTGTCGCGTCCACCTTCTGCATATCCGGCACATAGCATATTGTCCGTGACTTGAGGTGGTTCAGGTGGAGTGTGACTATGGTAATCGTTGCATGCTTCGTTGCTGTATACCATAAGAGGCACTTCCAGCAGTTTGGGAGACTTTAGGGCACCAAAACCTCCTCTCTAAGAAAATAATCGATGAGCATTTTGCTAGAAAATTATTTCAGATTTATTTTATTAGTACGCTATGATAAATTACCGTGGTTCCCCATCCAGCAGCGACAACTTCTCTGCCTTGATACATTTCCGTATCTGAATCTGGCAGACAAACTGGAGTAAACATGGGAGCTTGGATTTCCACGGGGCGGTCCAATTTGAGTAATGCGTGATCGCCATAGAATGTCGACTCCATGTAGTATTGATAAGGTATTATTTCCTCTACTCCACGTCTAATTGTAGGCCCAACAGTCTCGGTGTCATTAAAGAAATCGTGCTCATTCAAAATCAATATGATGTCATCTACTTCTTCGTCTTCAACACAGCTAGAAATTATTGAATCAAAAAAAAGTATTTCAGATCAGAGTGGGAAATTTAATGAAAGTATTTCCAATAAATAAATATTAATCTGTTATTTTACTGCATCGCTGTGAGCGCAAAACGATCTGGAGGAAGAAAGATAAATAAAATCACAGATAAATAAAGTATATGGGTCCAATCTTAATTCAAAAAAGAATCGCTTGTTCAACCTGAGATAAGAGATGCTCCACAATAGGGTAATCTTCCGTATTTACTAACAATCCCTAGAGTCCATGGATATTGACCAACCAATGTTTCTCTTCCACCAACAATACGTCTCGACCGGTTTCCTCCAGCACCTTCGTTGGACATGCCACACACTGAAAAAACCAAGCCTCAATTGAAAGTAGGAAATGATTAAAACTTAAACTAGAAGAAAAAGCTTACAGCAATCTGGGTAGGTTTGTGGCGCTGGAAGAGTATCTTCTATTACAGAGGTTTGTTCATGAACAATGACTTTAAGTTTATCTTTTCCAGTTAATAAGTTAGATCCAGTTGCAGTAAAATTAACTGTACAGAAAAATATAATTTTTGAGCTGTAGCGTGCCATTGGATAATTAAAAATATTTAAGAATATTGCCCAACCTGGATAGTTTACACATTTTACGTAACACTGAAAGTCGGGTTTTTGCTTGTACGAAGTGTATCGGTAAACCACATCGAGTATTCCAGCTCTTGCTGAATACTTGCGTCCTTTTTCTGGTGCAGTTTTGGAGTCGCAGAAGCTAAGAAAAATAATCAAATTAAAAAGAAGCAATAATTTCATGCATAAATCAAATTTAACCTTACTGGTGCACAAACGAATCTCCCCCATCTGTAATTTGCAAATAATTGCTTCGACAATCACCACCCTTATCAACAAATTTGGGGCATTCAATTTCAGGAGTGCAGAAACTATCTCCCTAAATGTCGTAAATCCCTTTAAGTACTGGCCATCAATAATTTTAATCAAATTTTGTTAAATTATAGTATTCGTCTTACCACAAAACCCCAAATACATCTTACTCTCCCGTCAGTATGATCAAATAGCTCAGGACTTAGAATATAACCTTCACCCTTGTTTAAAAAATGCACCCCGCAATATTGAGCTAAAAACAAAAAAAAATTAGTAAAATGAAGATAGTAATAAGTTTAGTATAATTTGTAAAGTGCTAAAATCATGCATTTTACACCTTTCCAGTAAGCAGTGTCTCCAATTATTTCTTTCTTGAGATCAAAGTAGGGATTCCCATAAGAAAAATTCTTTCTCAAAGTTTCATTCTCCATAATTATGGAAATGACTGGAGGAACTTCATACATAAATGGATAGTATTCATTTGCAACCTAAAATATAATCAACTCAAGACCTACATTTTTCTGTTACATCATTTCTGGAAAACTTTTCATTCCAAATTTTTCTCACCGTTTCTTGAAAATGTAAGGGATTCAGGGTAGAAGATGTATTAACTACATAGGCCGATCTCACCATTCCAGGACTGAATATCACAGTCACGAAAATACCCGCTATGATATACATACTAATGACTTTTTTAAACTCTACTCAGCATTCAGACAGTTTCTCAGGCAAACTTTCCACACAACGAAAATATATCTCGGAGTTGATAATCCCTCTGGAAAAGTAACAAAGTTGCACTACTTCTACTTCCAAGTCACACCATCCGCTACGCAAGAGAAGAAGATGAGAAAAAATGAGTCAAAAAGGAGAAATCAGTTTCGAGAGAAAGTGAAAAGCTACAGCAGACGCTGTAAATATGATAATACCACGTAATTGAGTAATTATTCTAAGCAAAATTACCTCCCATAAAGCAAACCACTATGTATATGGCACTCGATTCATGTTTTATTCAGAGGAAAAAATCATCAAGCATGGCATGTAATTCACATGCTTTCTCGAAGACAATGTCTGTGACGTGCGAGTGAAGTCATTTTGTGAGAAATTTTGTAAAGTGTCTATAAACTCCCTATGAGAGTCGCACGCATATTAATTAATAGTAGTGGGATCAACTTTCTCTGAAAAATTAGTCAGATACCAAATGAAATACGCTATTAAGCCCTAAAACAAATCCTTTTCTCTACAGTACCTAGAATGCGTGATGGGATCCATCTGTTGATCTTCCCAATGTAGGTCATGAAAATATTATATGGATACACAAAAGAGCTATAGTAAGTTTCCACTCATAAATATTTATTAGACAGCTTCCTAATAACTCTCTGCACAAAATATTAATGTAATGAAACAAAATATTATAGTGTCTCTCCAAAGCTATAGTTTATTTCATAACATAATCCTGCGGCAAACTAAATTATGACTCGCATTCTACTACCCCTTTAAATTTCATCTTGCCTGGAGAACTCGCCCGGAAATGCTCTATGGTCACTACATCGCTTTCAGAACGAAATTGTTGAGCGTTGTCATTAAATCCACAATATCTGAAAAAAATATCCACGGAAAATTATTTAAATGAAATATGGGCATTTCATGACATATTTATTGTGAAAAGGGATTTACCTTTTTTCATTCTTTTCATCTTTAAAAATTAAATACTCTTTATCGCAGTTTTTCCCATCGTCCACTAGGTACTGCACCTTGACTAACAATTTTCTGCAATTTTTGCCCTTTTTGAATGTTATCGTGCATTTGGTTGAGTCATCACCTAAAGTCTCTCGTTTCGTTCTGTACTTGCGTCTTTGGTCCGCAAAGGTATGAAGTAAGTCGGACTTGCTGGTTTCATCCGATGGTGTGGCATATGGCCCTGCAGCAGTGTTTAGAAGCTGTCTTAACTGTTCCAATTTTTCGGGTCCTAATGACTGTAAAATATTAACCGCTGGGTGGACTCCTTCCCTTTCCATATTTTCCTTTTTGGGAGTTATGTAAGACAAGGACCTTGGTGTTGTTCTAGAGCCAACAAGATGCTGAATATATGCTGGCAACCTTTTATGTTGTCGTACGTTGTTAGATGGAGTTTCAACGCTTTGAATGTATGCTTGTTGCCCGTTATCATCTTCCTTGATGGCATTGGGTGGATTTTGATACAGGCTTTTATTCTTTTCCGAGCTATCCTTAGAATTAAGATCTTCAGATGAAATTTCAAATTTTCGCTTGAAATGCTTCTCTGGTTTTTCGGGTAAGTATTTCTCTTCGTTAAATTTAATCGTGTGGACAATAGTTTTCCCCTTCCGTTTCGAGGTACCTTCATCGATATAGTCAGACTGTGGTTCTCTTACAATAGGAACAAGTTTGTCAGCATTGGGTGGAGGGCTTCCAGGAAATGGAGCGATAGTGTCAGGTTTCTTAGATTCTTGTTTTTCATAGGTGTAGTCCTTAAGGTTTGCTTCCGCATGCTCCTGGAAACTCTGGATTTTCTTTGATTCAGGGGCAGGTGAGACTGGAGATTGTTCAGGGGACTCATTATCATCATCTCTTACACGTCTTTGAGTAATATAGTTTTGCTGAGGATAAGGTTGGTGATAATCATATTTATTTAAATTATTTCTGGTAAAAAATGTTGAAGCGCGCTTTAATATGCTCTCTCTTTTGATAGTACTCCACCGTGATTCGTTGGGTGTATTTTCGTTCTTGGCTGGTGATTCATTTTTAAGCGATCTTGAAGTTTGACGAATGCGATTAATAAATGCGCTTCGGTCGATTACGTGCCTTTTAAAATTTGTTAGCATGGAATCACTAATGCTAAAGGAGTCGAATTGATTTATTTCCCGGTTGCTACCACAAGTTACTGGATATCCGGAGAATTTATTAAGGGTCTAGAAAAGTATTCACATCCAAAAGTTTAAGTATTTATTGAAATATGGAAACGATCTGTATTACTATGATTCCCATACCTTTTGTCCTACGGATAAGATGATTAGATGCAGGAGTGATATGGATAATCCAATAATTTTAAGCCGGAGGCTCATTTTGATGAAATATTTTAACTGATGGCTAACGTTGAAATAATCAAATTCAGAATCAACTTATCGTTAGTGCTGTGACTTTATCATGGAATTCTAGGAAGAAAGTTTTAAAAATCATTGTACTATTTTTAGGTCAATCATGCCAGTGGTGTGGGCAACAAACTACAAGAAAAGAAAAAGAGAAATCTGCTAGGCTTTGTATTATTCCATTATGTTTTGTATCAATGGCATTTTTTAAAAATTCGTGACGTGTGCAAAACAATAATTCCAAGAATTTTATAAAGAGTTTATTGAATGAAATAAATAGAAGCATTTTTCTTAAAATAAAACTTGATGTAAGTTATGCCAACATAAATTCTACTATAACTATGCCAAAGGATTTCCCTCAGCTTGGATACATTTCTGACATCACTGTGACTGGACCTTGTATGGATGGAGGAAGCGGGGTAGTTGTAAGGGATTTTATGGGAATGCAAGGATAAAGATATGGCAGTTCGCAGTTAATCAGATACTGAATATTTGGGTCAACCGGTGAAGTCACTACGAGTTTTTCAAATTTTGGTTCCGTTGGATTCTGTTGCGATGAGTCAGGCTCTAAGTATACATCTAGAGGGAGGAAATGTCTTAGGTTAAAGAGATATGTGGCATTTTAAAATATTTTAGAGATGATTACCAAAGGTTGATTCCATTGCATACCCGAGTCACGCTGCATTAGTGGTGGAGCATATTCTGGAGGAGGAAACTGTGTCGTAATGGGGTATTGTACAGGAAAGTGATACTGTACGGGAGAAGAATAAGGGGGAACATATTCTGGGTAAGGTGAGCCTGCTTGCTCTGGAAGAGGGGCGAATTGCGATGGAGTTTGGTATGGTATGGGAGATGAATAAACCATGGGAGATATCGGATACTGAGGGGAAACCCTCTGAGTTGAGACGGGAGGGAATTGCGAAGGGTAAGGGAATTGAGTTGGTGCTGGAGAATGCTCTGTGGGGGGAGGGTATTGTACTGGAGTAGGGTATGGAGGAACAAATTCTGGATATTGAGAGGGACCAGTTTGCTCTGGAAGGGGAACATATTGTACTGGGGTAGCGTAGGAAGGAGCATATTCTGACGAAGGTGGATAATGAGATGGTTCAGCTTCCTCTGGAATGGGAGGATATTGCAATGGCATAGGATGTGCACTGGGGAGGTATTCCATGGGAGGTGAAGATGAATATTGCAACAGAGTGGCATACTCTGATGGGGTAGGTTGATATTGTAATGGAACAGCATATTGAGGTAAAGTCGTCGGAGCTGGGTATTTCGGCAACGAAGAGGGAGGATTTTGTGGAGCTGGCATCACTACAAGTTTAAAAAAAAGAGTATTTTAGTCCAAAAATCTAACTGGAAGAAATCATGCTTCGTGGAACATCTTTATTTTGAATACCTTGCAGAGGATAAGGTGCTGGTTTGTACGTTTGTGGAGGAACCTTCTCCTGTGGTATGGTGGGAATTGGCCTTACTGGGAAGTCATTGTCACCTTCATTTCTCGCAGCAATCTGTTTACATTTGTTTTCAGATGAAGGGTTTTGACCTCCGTACAATATGTTGCGTGTTCATAAAAATTGATATGAATGATTACCTGTGGTGATAAGCGTTCACTGACTTTGGTGTGAGCCTTTGCATGCAAATCCTCTTCTTGCTGGACGTTGGACTGATGTTTGTGAGTTTTGTGTGCTTCTTGATCTTTCGTAGTAGTTCCCCCCGTCGCGACGATTCTTTCTTGAACTCTATCTTGTTTCTTGTTTCCGGTTACGTATGCTTCCTTAAACTCGATTTCTACCTCGGTGTCGTCACTCTTCTGCAGTCCTTCATTTTCCTCGTCCATCTCCTCCATATCCACGTCCTGTTTGGAGGTAGCAACTTCACCAAGTAACTCGCGAGCCGATTTTAACTTTGTTGAATGTCCGGAAACCATGGAAACGTCTTGTTTCATTTCTAAGTCAGAATTATCTTCCTTCAAAATCGTCTGAGTCTCTTCCTCATCTGCTTCATTGTTGCCAAAATGAGAGTGACCTTGATTTTGTGTGCCATGGTGAGACGTTTCATGGCGCTCCTTTTGGGAGAAAGTTTCAGATTCCGAGAAAGTTGCATGGGATTCTGAAACGGTTTCATGATTCAATCCAGTCTGTTTTGCCATTAATTTCTTGAGCATCTCGTTGACTTGCTCAGCGGTGAACATTTGTTGTGATTCTGCAGAAGGTGAAGGCGACTCCTCCACTACATGTACCACAATTTCTACCTCCGTTGGATGTTCAGCAGTTTTTTCTTTTAAGTCAACAGACTCCTCCTCATTTGTTAACGTTTCCTTAAGGTCTACTTTTCCATGCAGTGACGTCGAATCATCAATGATCGTCTTTTGGTGGGTTGAATCTTGTTCCAGATTAGAAGAATGCTCATGAGCAGTGCTTTCATGATGGGAAACCGACTTGTCTGAATGTGAATGGCTACTTGAGCCTTCGTGATGAACAATTTGAACGTGTACTTTCCCAAAATGAGATTCTGAGTCAGTTGCAGTCTGTTTTATTATGGTATCCTTGATGGAATCATCAACCTTGACTGATGTGTGTACATGAAGGGACTCAGGGGCAGACACAGATTCTTCTTCTTCCACATGGACTTGTATTTCTGTCTCTGTAGGTAGCTCCGAGATCTTTTCTTCCACACTCACCTTCTCTTCCTGTTTTGAAGAAATTTTTGTCAAGCCCAGTTTTTCGATAAGCTTGGAAGTAGATGTAGCCATGTGGGTTTCTTGAGGGGACGAATCTTCTTCAAGATCCACTATGTTCTCTTGTTCAGCATCATCTTCTTCTTCAGCCTTCGACTTGTCGGAATGTGAATGGGTGTCTGTCATTGTTTTGGGATTTACTTCAGGCCCAGTTTCAGTTTCAGCTTTAGTTTCATCCAATTCGGTATAACCAAAGCCTGGACGTTCTATAAAAAGTTAAAACATCGTTTTGGATGGAATCATTAATTTAAGGAACATATGTTAAATTGCAAAATTACTTACGCGGTCTCCCCACACAGGTCACGTAACCCTTGAATACATGTCTGTATGTGTATGGCTGTTTCCAATATTTAATGTATAGGACTGGAGTTTCACTTCTGAAACCGGGGTACAGCTTTTGTTGTCCACACATTCTAAAAGCGAAAAAGATTATGTTATCTGTGAAACGAATCAAACCAAATCAATACATTATTCCCCATTACTTGAAGTCTGTGTAGTTATCACTGATGATAAACTGCTGCTTGTAGCAGTCCATTACACCCGGTTTGAATTTTATAATATGGGATTCCAGTGAACAATCCTCTCCAGCAAAGAAAGTCCATTCGCACACTGGTGCAGGTTTTGGATAACCATAGCCATAGCTCCCCCCACTGCCAGCGTTGTAGCTTCCACCTCCATGGGAATAAACACTTCCTCCGTGGGTACTCTCTGCTTGTCCATAATTTCCTTGCGAGTGACTTCCTCCGTAACCTCTACCCTGAATTTCCACTCGAGCTTTATTTCGTTGTCCTTGATGATTGAGTTGGTGCCTAAAATTTGTGTTCCCTTGTTCTTGATTGCTGCTCCCTAGTGATTGATGGTTTCTCAGACGAAATCTTTGGTGCTGATTTTGTTGACTTTGCTGCTGATTCTGTTGGCTCTGATGCTGATTCTGTTGACTTTGCTGCTGGTTTGAAGTCATAGAATTTCCTTGTCTGTTTGTACCTGAACCAATATTTATCTTAACCTTCACTTCCTTGTTAGATTGCTGTTCATTCGTCAAGGTCGCAGACCTTCTCCTTCGAGTTGAGCCTGAACCATAATAGTTATTGCTTTCCGCGTTATCCGCTGCATACAATGAAGTTTCGTACGTGATAGCTGACTGACTATCGAATAAATACTTTTGTCCCGCGTGCACTTCTACTTCCGAACCGCAAGGTAGGCTAACGGCATCTACAGCATCCTGTCTTTTTTGAAGTGGACCCTTTCGAAATCAAGAAGTTTTTTCAATTGAAATTAGAGTGTTCTTTATTTTTTAAAGTTATTAATTCGTACGTATTACCTCGTAAGTCTCATAGTTGTAATCTCCCAAAGCGGAATTCGGCAAAGGAAATAAGACAGTGGAAAAGATGACCAGTGCCAAACCACATGGCCACCTCATCCTCCATGGAAACATTTTTAAATTCGAAAATGCCTATCTTCACTATCACAATGGAATTATCTTCTAGGAAAAATTTTTAAAACTGACTGCTCTGTGGTCAAACCATGCAACACTGATTAACCTAAAAATTGGTGACTTGCTTGTTCTCCTGACACTAACCTATCACTGAACTCCTTGTTAAACATTTTCCATGACGTATCAAAGTTTAGTTTGTTCATTTCCAAGGTATGCGAAAAATTTCATGATGTCATTTTGAATCGAAATTCATTTCATGCTGACATTGATAATATTCATTGATCGAGGTCATAATGTTTATATAAGCAAGTATACTGCATGCACGCTGGACTTTAGTCATCCCATGTAAACTAACGAAGTATTAGTTACATGAAACTGAATGACCTATTTTCATTAATGCACCCACTCAAGTACAAAAAAATTTTATTTTTTGTTTTTCTCAAGCTTCAGTCAAAGAATTCAAAACCAAATACATTGTAAGGATGTCTAACGGTTGCATAAACCTAAAAATAAAAAACAACAATCATATTGGAGGAATTCAAAATAAAACGCAATTTTTTATTTTGAGCTTTATCCATAGTGCAATCAAGTGCGACAAAGTCAATTACGAAGAAACAAAACTCCCAGCCGTCCAGAGAAGTTAGAACGATGGCATTTTCATAGTATACCTCATCTCTTATCTTTTCAATTACCGTAGCTATTATAACATTCACCTTTTTTCCTGCTCTTCCCCTCTGAATTTTTACGAGCTATATCCCTACTTAAAATTCTCGATTCGTACTAGTCGGCCTCTTCTTCTCACTTTTCATCTCCCTCAAAATAAAACCGAAAATACTTGTTCTCCCATAAAAACTTGTAGCTTCACAATCATACAAATAAAGCATTATTGCTAGGATGATACAATACGCAAAAAATTCCAAGTCAAACGCATTTAGGTATAACCAACAGAATATTATTTTGATTAGGAGGACAACGTTTGAAGCATGTTTAGGCGATCTCCCTCTCATGTCCCACCATCTCATCCTTCCTTTAAAATCTGAAGACCTTGCATGTTTTGCGATTTCTGCATGACCAATCAGTATATATATATGGTCATAGTCATGTTCAAGTTTATTTTACAGCAGCCGATATCATTTTTTTCTAATTCTTGATTAGAAATGCAAGATTCTTCGTTTTATTTCCTCCAAGTATGAAGTGACTACATGAGATGTTTTCTCCATGTCCTTGTTTCAATTTGCTCGCAGGTTGTATCGACCACCAAAACATTTTGTCGATTGGTCATTAAAGCGAAGAAGATGCTGCTTATCTTAATTTTTATATGAGCTGGGGCTCAGATGGTAGCCACATAAGATAATGGACAACATGCCGCATTTTTTCATTCTTACAAAGGAATCAAAGGCTTATGGTTAAGCTATGAAAAAAAGAACGCTATTAGTGTTTAAGTAGCTTGTCAAAAAGTATGTAGAACATGAAAATCTTTTGTAGTTTTTATAATTGGCCCATGTCCCGTCAGGACCATGAGATATTCATGACACGACAGATGTATCCAAATTCATCGAGTTTTTCTTCTTGTGAGTAGGCAGGAACAACATGCAATAAAATGCAGTTTGCGGATGTATTAGATCAGCATTTAACAAACGATTACTTTTCTTCTACTCAAAATGATGATGAGAGGACTATGCGGTGCGGATTGCGTGCTTATTGAAAAGTTGTCTTGAACAAAAAAGTCTCAAAAATTTATTCAGCAAAATAATCCAACAATCCTATTCCCTATTCCTCAGTCTAGAAAATATATAAAATCTTTTACACTTGCGAGTTTACTCCTTTACGCTCAAAGACGTTACCAACCAGCGAATCAAATGACTGGCTCTGGGTGACGCTCGGTATTGCGAGGTGATTCGTAAAAATGTAAATGATATTTTGTGATTATGTGAAGCAACTTTTTCTCTACATAATTTCGTATTAAATGGTTGTCGAATTCAGAGTTTTGGTGTGAGCTTTAAGATCTAAAATGCGTGCATTTGTAAGAGTTTCAGAGAGTAGCAACCACTCTGCAAATAAACCTGTGTATGGAAATAGGTGGCGGAGCAAAATTATAATTTTCATTTTTACAAGGTTTACAAAAGATTCAACATGAGGCATTAATCATCATTTAAGAAACTTCTTTAGAGCTTGTTTCGACGTTTGCTCTTGATAGCGATAGTATATCATGTCATATAGTCATACACGCTTCCACTTGCGCCTATGGGGTATAATGATCATAATAAATGGCATTAAATAATATTTTGCTAATTAACTGCACTAATTCATCGTTACTCGTGATAAATGCTCGGAGAGTATGCAAGCACAGAGTTATGGAGTTGGTACAAAAACGTATTTTAAATTGACACCACATAAATCAAACGCAAATATTTTGGCTGGTGCCTGGTGTGCGGATGCAGACAAGACAATATTGACAAAGATTTTAAAAGGAAATATGTACTCAAGTTTAATATTGCTGTGTTCAAGTTTTAGTGATAGCTTGGTATTCTTGGAACGTACACTGTGCAAGAAATAAAACAAAGTCATTCATCATTTCATGCATATGTAAAGACTTTGCACTTTGAATTCATTTGAAAGAATTTTGTTTCTGCCATTTATTTAATAATTTGATTTGTGTGTAAATTTTGAGAGTCTTAAATGCTTACAGAAAAAAATAGAAAGAAGATAGAAAGAAGTAATTTTTGTTTGAAAAAGTCTTCAGAAAGCAGTTTTGCCATCAGTCCATGTTTCCTTAAGTCAAATCCTTCCTAATATTTCTCGGACTCATGAGCACCAAACAGCATCCTCACCTGCCGCCTCTGCGTGTATCCAATCCATAAGCTCTGCCAACAGAAATTGTAATATTATAAATCATTAAATATTCACAAGATAAAATAAATGTAGTATCCACCGGATGTAATCTAAGTCGAATTAAATCGACACGTCTTTAATGGATAAACTCATTAAGCTAGCAATAATCTGTAAATGATACTGCATATTTTTTCATTGAGAAAAAAAGAATACGTTTCAGTAAGAATCAGTTACCTGTAACTCTCGTATACACGCCCGGAAGTTGCTTGCGACCACATCCTCTACCCCATGAAACGACTCCTGCATGATAAAACAAAGTTACATGTCATCCGATGAAAATGCATCCAAGTAATTTGTAACTAGACCTGTTAGGACAAAACGACTTTCATGCTCTGTCGCAAGTGGACTTCCCGAATCGCCCTGTGGGAAATTTTAATTTTCAGCACGTCATCATGTCATCTTAATTACTTCGCTTTAAATTTATTTTTGGATTGAGTAATTAAGGATAAATTTGTCGTATCATTTCGTGGGAATAAGACTATTAGAGGTCATTTTAGACTAAAAAGTACACGCATGCAAAAAATACATTAGTCGTAAATCATCATTAAATATTCTTACCACACAGGAATCCGTCTCTCCATGCAAGTAACCCGCACAAACCATTCTATTCGTGATAACGTAGTTATGCTTCTTGTACAATTCCTGACAGGTTGTACCATTAAATATTTGCACTCTCGCTTTTAACATTTCGTTTGATGGGATTCCGCCTAGAAAGCAAAAGGAAAAATTCCATTTTAATTTACCATTCATAAGAATATGGTCAGAAATAAATCAGAGCATAATGTCAGGACTGATCTCAATACTCATTTCCTAACTTTTGCCATAGTTTTATATGGATGTAGCACATTTAAAATTTCCTTGTTTTGAACAAAGGCTTAAAAATTTAAACTAAAACTAACAATAAACAGTCTTCAAAACAGATCTCTACTTTAAAATATCCACTCAGCGGTGGGCCCATCTACCCCACGTTTCATTTCGTTTCGGTATATATCATCTGAGTAAGGAACGAATCGCTTACTGCTTATTACTATTTTGTCCCTTCCAAAAGGGTTCTCAGCACGAATGCAATGTTGATAAAAATCAGACTTTTTTATTTGCTTTTCTATAAATACCCTGCGTATCTCTCTCTAGCTCACTTTTAGACTCCAGCTTCACGTGAGCATTTTTACATTTGACTCCAACGGCTTTGACGCCTCTTTAATGGGTATGCTACGAGCTATCTAATAATTTTTTGGGGAAAGAGATAATCTATATATTAGAGATTTTTACTGTCAGTGCTAAAGACAAAAGGCATTTTAAAAGGTGAAAAGATTTCAAGCTCTTTGTTCATAAAAAAAAGTCGGATGGGTTTTCAAGAAGGTTGAAGGTGCATAAACTCATTAAACCCAGAAAATTGTAAAAAGGGCCAAAGTCCATAAGCGGGATAACTTTAATTAGACATTTTGACCGAAAATGGGTTTCGATGCTACCTGCTATCCATCTTTAACTTAAATCATAAATCGAATATTTCAGATAAAAGTCTCGTAAAATGCAAAAATCGATTTTGGGTCCATACAGGAATAGTTTTGAAGAAAGGAAATGAATTTTCGTAGACGTCTTACCACCACTAACATTATGTGTTATCTGGAAAAAGTGAAAGGCTTAAAAAGCTATGTATCGCAATCTCATCTAATAACTCTTCTCACCTTCAGCTGTAAGACCCCATCCGGTGACAACAGCAAAATCATCCGGAGCAGGGATTGAATCCTTCCTACCACTTCTTTCAGATAAATCAGGTAAACAGATTGGGACCGGCTTTGGAGGTATTGCTCTTGCCTCAACCTCGGGAATTACGTAGCTTTTCTTCCTTTTCTACCAAAATAAACAACACACAAAAAATTGCTTCACACTGGAGCTATCAGTTTAGCCAGACATTTCAATCTTATTTATTTCATTTGTAAAAATACCAACGAATGGAAGTCAAACACTCCGAGCATATAAGGATTTGCCCCGAGCTTAGCACTGGAATGCAAGATACCCGCTCTGTCGATTCCTTCCACAGGATTAAATTCAACTGGCTCCGCTAATCTCACAAGTGCAGCGTCAAAGTCAAAAGTGACGTTATCATAGCGCGGATGAACAATAACTCTGTCTACTTTCGCCCTAATAGTTCCTCCAGCGATTTCGTTCGGTTTACTTATGTCATGTTCGTTAAGCAAAATGTCAAAATAGATTCCTTCATTGGGCTTTGTTCCATTTTTATTTCCCCCGGTGAAAATGCCGTTTTCCCTCGTTTTTCTCGTTTGACTGGAAACATTAAGTAGCCAAAAGTAATAAAACTTTTTACATTATCAAATATTGGAAGCTTTTTCACTTTTTTTACAAATGCAAGGCGCATATAATTTTCACATACATCTTTTCTTAAATTCTTCAAATTCTTATAATTAATGAGCCAATCTATTTACTTTTACTCTTAGGACTAGAATTTTGCAGATTGCAGCTTCACTTGGCAAACAACCTCATATGCTAATTACACCTTGAAATAGCCCTGTTTAAGAAGTTTCATTAATCATCAAATTTTATATTTCACAAAAAATATCAAAAAGTCACACCATTACAAACTTTTTAATTCAAAGACATTAGCAATCATTGTCATCTCTCTTCTTACAGACTTGTTTAATTCTCTTTTTATCTTATAAATTATCGTGGTGGAAAAACTTTTCGTATATGTGCTATTTTATTCTCGATGTGATGTTCAAGCTACAAATTAATTTGGACATCTTTATTATGCTACGTAAGACTTCTTTCTTTACTCTTTCTACGTTAGAATCGCTGCCGACAAAATAATAAATGTGAATGCGTAATCTTTAGAATGTGCTCGCATATAGAAGCAACTGCAGAAGCAATGAAATCTCTAGATAAGTTGACATTTTAAAGGGCAAGCGAGTGCAAACTGTAAATTTTCCTTCTTGTGATCTCGACTTTTACACAGAGAAAAAATGTCGTTTGTCCAGAGGAATCAGAATAAAATATCTTTAGAGCTTCCTCCAGAAGATTGCAAGAGACTCATTTGAATTTAAACATATTTTACGTACTTTTTTCAAAGATGAATAGATCATGATCACATTTTCCATCTGCCCCAGTAAGATGTAATGCGGGACGTATAATGTAGTAGCGACAATGAAATAGCTTCTACTTCAGTGTGGTAAAGTTCTTGCAGGGACAAACATTTTTTTAAAATCATTTTACGACCCAAAGGCCTTATCTCTTCCTCCAAAGAATCTGTTCAGATGAATGCGTAATTGTACTCGAGTTGGATGGAATTTCTTTATTTTTTTTTTTGAAAGGGCTGCCGCCTTAGTAAATCTTCGTATTTTTATTTATGGTCACCTGCTCATTCTCATTTACACATGCTCAAGGCCAAACAAGAAAGAAAATTGCGAAATGAGAAAAATGTCAAAATTTATCACTTTTTTGTGGCCGACTAAATATGGTAATTTTTATGAGTTTTTATGATGATGACGAATGTTCCGTACTGGTCCTATTCGTAAACATGAGCCTTTTCAAAGAAACCTTCCTGCTTTTATCTACTTGATGAGCCGAGCATAACAATACGCACAAAATCACAATTATTGTTATCAAGAAAGTTTTATGAACGTTTTGAAAATGTGTGTGGAATATGGAATTCCTAAATTGCTCATGTTTTATGGTAGCAACGTGAGACCATTGCCATTTCGAACAAGTTGGAATCACACAAACAATTGCAAAGCCTCCCATAAAAATCTAATGTTCGGTTCATGCAGTTTTCAAACCATTTGCTCACTTCTTTAGTGTTTTGCATTGGAAAGCGAAATATTTAATATTATTAGATTTTACCATTTTAACTTAAAGGCCAACTTTCGAGTTTGGTATGATGAATCTAGCTAGAATCGTAATGTTTCCACTTTTTTGTTGTTTAATATGGAAAAATTAAACCTTAAGGCATACTTAATTTTTTACGAGAGGTATCCAAATTTTCTAACTATTACTCAATGTTCTTTTAAAAAGGAAATCCGCTTTTGAAAGATTTAAAAAACACAATACAAACGCATGCAGCATCTGTCCTCCTCAATTCAGCATGCAAAGACGGAAAAAATAACTACGACTACCTTTTATATGATTTCTTTTTTGCTTTGGAGCATGAACTTAGCTCCAGTTGACTTACTAGGACACAGAATTATATTCTGGCTAAGATACTATCGAGAACCTTTGTCTGAAGCAGGGCTTCTTGTAGTTCAAAAAATAAAATTGGGGAAGAAAAATGGACTTACTTTAGTACGCAGTGAGCTGAAAATAGAAAAGAAGATATTTCATTTTATTCATTTTTTTAGTAAAATTTTTTATTTGAGTAGTAGTGTGTCCAACCTGCGGTGAGTAGAAATCTAGAGTTCAATAATGAAGCTCCGCAGTAAGGCCGGTTACTATTCTTTTTGACGAGAGCCGCTGTCCAAGGACTTTCCCCTGGAATCATGGAGCTCCCACCGACAATCCGCCCGTGAATAGCTTTTGATAAATAGTGGCTGTCTGGTACACCGCATTCTGTCCAGTTTAATATGTAACAGAACATTTCATTCACTAGTTCTGATACTTGTGATGTTTATATTTGAAATATTTTTTGTTCTTTAAATAAAAACAGGCAAGTACAAATGTGCTTTTCATTCCAACTAGATGTATGTATGTATTTCCTCTAGCAAATACTGTTTTCCTGTTCATATTTGTTTTAAGAGCTTATTCTTGATTTCCAAAATGGATTTTCTGAATTGAGAACTTCTCTCATTTTCCTAAAGGATCATTTCCAAATTCGAGTAATAGTTTATGCAACATCACACAATATTTGGAACTGCCAGACTCATCATGCTTCATTTATGAACTCAAATGACATATCAGATTTTGGCTTTCCTCTTGTTAAATTTGAGTTAAGAACTGTTCATTTTTTATTATTATACTCCATGAGCTTTTTATTGCTTTATTTACTTTTCTAAGAATGTAGCAAGTGGTCTTTCTCCCTCCTTCTGTTTAAATATCGTATGAATTATGATAACAATGCAAATCCCTTCCTTCGCACCGTGAGAAATCTCATGATTTCATAAAATATTCTGGTAATGAACCTCGAAAAATACATATTACGATTTTTCTCAAGTGCGTACTCGTTCATCCTTTAAGGAGGTACTACTCAAGTGTACAATTCTACTTATTTTTCGTTTTAACAAAAGCTCCATTTTAAGCAATTTCCTCTTGTGTTACGGTATCAGGAAAAATATATGAAATATATAAATATTGTCATATCATTCGTTCCATATGGTATGATAAGCACGTTCAGGAATTAAAACCTATTAAAAGTTTTTCGACATATAATCCTTCTCATTTAGAAAACCTGAATATTTCTTTCCTCCTCAATACAAAGAACCTAATACTTAAAGAGGTCCTAATAAAATAATATCTTCTGCATAAATATTATTATTATGGCCACGGGAAAAATCATCAGAAAATCACACAGTATACCACACACGATGCACACGATATGCATTGCTCAAGTGGAAAAAACGAGTGAATATGATTTCCTGCTTTAAAGCAAGATCAAAGACAAATATAAATGTACACATTAAAATGCAAATGAAAAGGGTTTACTTAAATGTATTATGAAAGTGAGAACCCCACCTTGTTGAAAATGGTAAGTTTGAAACTTTTCCTTTTGAAAATCCAAGAATTTCAAGCTATGTCAACATTTTGAAACGTGAAATCGTGAGGGTGGCAAAGTTCCCCTTGTTACATGCAATACGAGTTTTATGAGAGGAGGTTTGAAAAGTCAATAGGATTAGAAGTGTCAAACAATGCATTTTTTTTTCTCAGAGTCACACAAAAAATGACTGCTCATGTTCAGGTGACTTGGAAAACTTTATGAATTTTCATGAATAGAAATCTTCTCAGGAAAAGTAGTCTTTTTACTCAGGCATGATATTATTCCTGTGATGCTTATTAATCAGCACGAATTCATTATATCTCAGTCAAACTAAACAGGTTGACTTGTCCTCAGCAGACCAACTCAAATCTTAATGAGTAGACTGTGACCATGTTATACAAGGTTTCTAGTTAATGTTATGTGATCACTAATTCACGTATTTTTTTCTCTTAGGTATGCCATACATTTTAAAAATGACAGTCGGATTTTTTTCGAACAAACAAAAAAATGTTTGCATGTAGCACAAGTGGACATGACAAGGTGTAATAATGAATGTTTGAACATGTAAGAATGATATGATGATTTATGTACACACTTTGGGCAGGTTTATGAAAAGCTTGTCTTGTAAGAAGAATCCGTCTTGAGAAATGTCAACCTTTTTCACAACTGTTGTTTAAGCTTAAATATTTGTACTTACTGCAATTTCCCATTCGTAGCTGGGGCTTAGAAGGAGCTTGAGTAATTGTTGTATCGTTCTTGTTTTGTGATGCCAATGAAGTAGAAGCTTGAGTTTCCTGGTGAGCAGAGACAGGAACTATTTTTCCAGATACGGATGATACATTCCTCTTGGGTATATCAGTGGGTGCGGGTGATGTCTTTAGATCAGCGGTAGGGCTTTCTTCTGGTGTACATAGTACAGTACAGTCAAAAACTGCAGGAAGTGCAGCTCCTTCAGATTTAAATGTTAAGGCGAGCTTGCCAGAAGAAGAACTATAGATTCGTCGAGGTCGGCGATTTCCACAAAACCTAGATATTAGTTAGTTACAGCATAAATGATCATGTAAAATCATCATCCTCATTGATGTAAAACTATATTGATCTATTACTTGTTATTCAAAAGCAATGTGCTGTCGGAAACATGGAGAAAATTTTCCTCACAGCGAAACAAAGCTGGAAGTTGAAACCATTCGCATTTAAAATTAAGCCGGCATCCACCAATTGCCTGAAATTCGAATTAAATGCTGTTCATTAAAATCCATCCCCAGTTAAATTAAAAATTACTAATAAAACCATATGAAAACTTGTGGTATTGTGCTTTGATATCCTAGTATTATAAAGTCATTTGAAGAACTTGTTTCCTCTTAGAGAATACAAATAGTTTTTGCATGAATTGATTCCTTCAAAGTAAACAAGTACTTGTTTCTGAAAGACTAAATAAAATATATGCCGGAATTATTACGTAAGCCAACTTACACCCTTCAAGGAGATGAGGTCAGAGTGATGCAAAATGTTCACATTAAAAAATTATTACCGTATGATATCATGCACTGAAACCATAAATCACTTCCAAGATTCATAAAAATCAGATTCAAATCTAAACTCAAATCCTTCAAGCTACCATCCGTGTGGCAGGCGTGATTTTCACAAATCTGTTAGACCACTGCCAAAACTTCCTTCTCATAAAAAAACAATTCGTGTAATGTACGTAAAAGGATTTTCTTGCAAGCCAAGACTCAGCACGATGGGCAAGCTCATTTTCCATATATTATCCAAGAAAACAACCCGGTTGATAAAATTATTCAATGTTATTCATTTCATATTCAAAACCTATTAAGTTATGATATTACACTCATAAAATTCTACAATCTGTTCATCTTAAATATACCCAAAGCAATAAATGCAAATAATTTCATGTAATATTTTGAATTTTTATGATATTTTGCTCAATTATTTCTGAGGAAAATGCCAATTTGATATTTCTTAGCAGATTAAATTCCAAACCAGTAAAGTTAGCTATGCTTTTAATTAATTACCAAGCTAGTCCAAAACATGGAGCTATATGGTTTCAAGGTTTGGTAGCAATAGCAACGCAAATACAATTCTCCAATGGTGAAAGTCCGCTGGCAGTAAAGTTCTCTTTTAAGTTGTCTTGACTTTGGCACGGAAATTCTTTTGATTTCGATAGTACTTTTCTCTGTCAAAAATATTTATTTATTCAAAGAATTATATAAATCTCCTCTTTCGAAGAAAGGCAAAGAAGGCGTATGGCGTTATAAGTTTATCGGGCATACAGATCTAAACGAAAAAAGCTGACTAGCTTGGGGACATATTACTGCATTAAAAGGGAAGATGAAGCATGACCAGAAATGCAACTCTATCGGCTTGCATTTAAAAGATTCAGTGGTTTATACCTACCGTATCATATTCCCAAGAAGAATTTGAATATTCTGCAAAAAAATTGTTTTTGAACAAAAACTGCTAATCAGTTATATACGCTTCAAGTCAAAATAGGGAAAATATTGTGATAAAATCCTTTTATGGAAGAGGAAAACTTTTTTGGCACAAAAATCAGCTACGCTAGCGAAAAAATCGCATGTAAAGCCTTTTTCAAATTATTATTCTTTATAAGATTTAAATGATATACGAGTTACGTAGAATATAATTCAGTGTACTAATGCAACACGATACTACAGGGATTTCTACCCAAGAGACTATGAACTAAAACAGGTTGCAAATATAATGCTACTTTTTTGGTTTGTTAGCAGGAATTTAAGAGTGTGCGAACATTTTGGGGTATTTTAAAGCTGTATTAAAACAAGATCGTTGACTTTGGCTACTGAAATGAACCGAATGGGTTAAGACTATGCAGACTTTTAGAGGCCAACCTTTTTGCTCATGCTAATGAAAGAAATCTAAAATTTACAATTCATCACATTTCGCATGTGAACCTTCATGATAATAAGATGTTGAATGACGAAGCCAGAATGATATACTTAAGAGGCCTGTTTTACCCTTTTCGCTCAAGAAAGAGTGCAGGTGCAGCTGGGTAAAATGATAATGGCCATTTCGAAATTATGTCAAAATAAAAAAACCATTGTTATGACTTGCCCGAGGGGTGAAAGAACAAGAATTGTTTTTAAGTTCTTCCCTTCTTTGAGTTGTAAAATGAAATGCAGTTTATGCAATCTGCTAATTTTACAAACAAATGCCAGGCGGCCAAGAATACTAAGGTGTCTCAACGTTTAAAGCGTTAACTCACATTGAAATTCCATCGGCATGTCCTTGGTCTAAAAGTTGGTCGAAGGAGAGAAAACTGCTTTTGTCCATAAGGTGAATAGTGAAGACTTCGTTCGAGTTGAAAGGGGTCCAGATATGAATGAGTATCTTGTCCTTTATGAAAAGATTTTTCTTCTCGCCATTGTCCATCTTCTCCATCGAAACTCTTTGGAGGAGGAGGCTTTGGAAGTACTGCTTGAGTTGCCAGGCGGAGATGGGCAATTACGCGTGGTTGAATTTTATAATTTCCACATGGAACGTCTATGAAAAAAAATTTAAATAATATATTTACTGTGTGTTTCCTGATTTGGTTTGAATTAATTTAGCTTACTGTAGGATGTTTCCCATCCAAAGGCAGATGGTCTCAGTGAAAATTGTTGTGCAAACTCAGGTATCATTGGTCTAGTTGGAACTAAAACAGGCCCCCAACCGTATGATTGAGTGGGCGATACTGTCTCTGTTGGGTAGGGTTTTGACGGTGAAGGTGATGGAGGAGATGGTGAGCCTGGCCTCCATCCGTAGGACTGACTTTGTGACGATGCGGAAGCAAAAGCTGACGGAGGAAACCCATAAACTGATCCTCCAGCCGAAGCTGAGGCTGACGCAAAGGCATTTGAACTTGGACGTAAACCCCAGCCATAAGAACTTGATGGGGGCTTTCCAGGTTTGTATCCAGAAGCCAGAAGGGATGAAAAAATTGAGGAGTGTAAATTATTGTTTGAAGTGGCTGCATTGTTTGGAGGTGGACCATAGTAAGGTTGATAGTTGTATTGAACAGGACCTCCACTCGCGTAAGATGGAATTGCAGGACTATAGGCGGAAGATTGAGGGCGATAACTACCCCCTCCATAGAATTCTCCGGGAAAAGAGAATTGACTACTTTGAAACGGAAGAATCCCGGACGGGAGAGGTCCAGCTGGCTTTACTGAATACACTGGTGCACTAGCCTCAGGCGGGACGTATTGATATGAAAGAGGCGGTGGATCCGACACGCTGTATTCTTGTCGTACAATGGAATTCTCAAATACATATTGTTTCCCAGTTCGACTCTTATTATTTCCAGCTAACACAAAAATGGCCTGGACTAACAAAAAGCAGGTTAAAATGGCGAATTTCATTAAACTCGGAAACATTTTTAATTTTCTTAAACCCTTTTTTCACAACTAAAATGCCAAGTGTTTCCAGCTGGTCTCGGGCTCTATGCTTAAAGTGAATGAATGAAAGGTGTCATTTGAATCATGATTCATGAGCCATGTTTTAATTTATGCTCCTCATCTTTGTCCATAAAATTTCACCTAGTTTTAGTTTTGAATAAATATTAAGCTTCTCCGGAAATAACAAATGGGAAGGTACATAGATAAGTGTATTATAAAGAAAGAGCTCATAATATCCATTCGTTTCACTCCCTAGCACAAGTGTGGATCAATAAGTATCAAAAAATACCCACGACTTTTGCACACACGCTATTAGCATTTTAATTAGGTAGCTGTCATTTTCAATATTTTAGTACAAATAAACGCCTTATGTTCTAAAGCAGAAACAGAAGCAAAAAATGAAAGTGCTTGGGATAGAAAAAATAATAAAATTCATTACAACCCTTATATTACCCATGAACACACTTTTTACGACAGCAGCAGCATTCGTTACAAGGCTCGATTTTATTTTGTTTTCATGAAATTCATGACATGAAATTTTTAACAGTTCTCACCCATGTCATGTGTCAGTAGGATCATTCCCAAAAAGATTTTCTACATTATCATTTCATATTTACTATTCTCGCTACAGCTACATAATAATAGTAATCATGATGTGATGATCATGCAGCAAAGAAGTAAAAATTGAAATATCCATTTTAGGAGAGTTCGTCAAAATTGTTTATGATAGGGTGGGACTGTCACTTTCAAAGATACTTGTGCAGTTTTTCCATCAAGAGAAATAATGCTTTTCTCTTTTCCATCCACTAAAAACCATAAACAGGATGAGTTTGTAAAGTTTCAGCTCTTTGCACTACAACGTTTACAAGAATTTCGGAACTTTTGCTGAATCGCCTTGTATGCCTGTCTGCCTGATCATAGTCAAATTTATTCATACAAATTCGTATTCATCACAAGTGGTCTCCTTCGTTTTTCCCGTCGATGGGTTGCATATGATGAGCAGTAGCCTTCAAAAATATTTAATATCTTTGGGATTTCTCCCTACCTACATGCTAACAATGATGTGGATAAAATGACGCGTCCAACCTGAATAAATTTGTAAGGATGTGTTTCAATAAGCTATGGTATCACTAAAAATGTGATTGAAGATAAGACTAAATAATAATGTGAAACCTTAGCATTTATGGCCACACGAGAAATTTTGCGGCTGTATATTTCTTGAATCATTTCTGCATGATTCGTCATTAGTTTATCTACTTTAAAAACTTTATGAATATTGTAATACCTCATTAAGATACTTTTTGCTGCTTAAAAATACGCTTTTTTTATAACTGCGCCTTGATTTTAAACTACAAGAATGATATAGGTAGATGGGTGAACATAAATGAATTTTTTTCAATGATATTGATTGAAAAAAGTCCAAGACTGATGATATATAATGTAGCTCCTGTTGCGATGAAAAGAGGATCTTCCTTTTCTGGCTAACTTGATGTAAACGCTTAGTAAAAAAAAGTATATGAACGTTTTTAGAATAATGTATTGGGTCAGCACATTTCAATAATAATGCTTGGTCCGCTTTTCTATTGGTGAGGATGTGAAATTAGAACAAAATCTACATTCTCGAGCATTATTAGCAGTTACTAATATGTATTCTACTGGTACATAATCCTAACATGGTGCTTTAATGACGAAGTGTATTAATGGAACTTGTCATTTGAAAATTATTAGTTGGACAATTTTTTATATTATGTACAAATTTAAGAAATAGACACAAGCATTTACTTAGGTTGAAGGCTACCATGAATAAAAAGTCTAAACCACTTGACCGAATCCAATGTAATAATATCCTCTAGTACAGAGGACACAGTTCCTGTCTTGACTAGACCAAATCTCTTTTATTGCCTCGACTTTATACCGTTTTTTACGACCTGTCTTGCTCATCTCTAGTGGGTGATTTACATACATGCTATAGATTTCTTATTACGAGAATGGCACGAAATAAATGTCATTATTTCAGTGGCGCTGTGTGGCTCACGCTGTGACATAAAAGTACAAAAGATATTTATCGAAGTAAGGAGACGACCCAACGGGCTTACTAAAATTCTCAACTAGATTATCACGACTTTGCGCACGACAACGATGACGCGACGATCCATATCAACTGAAAATCTTTGGTAAAATTTAGTGAGAAGTGATGCCAAACAAGAAAAATTTTATGAATTATGAACTGATACAAATCGCACTGTTCAAATCTGGATTCTAGATATATTTCATATTGTAGTGAAGGACCTTTCTCTCCTTTAATGTAACCAATTTCTAACAAAGTCATTAGCGTAATAAAGATGACGAAGATAAATTAAGCGAATCGAGTATTTTTGGACATCAAACATATAGGATTAAGGTAGCATGATTTCATTTACCGCTGCCTTATTAACTCATGAGTGCTAGAAGGTCACTACTTTTAAATTATAATATTTTCCATTGAAACCGAGTTTTACTGCCGTAGTGGGAAG
The DNA here is from genome assembly GCA_036850885.1 of Lepidocyrtinus dapeste. Lineage (NCBI taxonomy): Eukaryota > Metazoa > Arthropoda > Collembola > Entomobryomorpha > Entomobryidae > Lepidocyrtinus > Lepidocyrtinus dapeste. The sequence continues at coordinate 100,438 of JAANSQ010000006.1, forward strand.
TACAACGTGTCAGGAGGAAATATTGAAAAGATATCTAGCAGTTCTGGATCTCTAAATCTCTCGTTTAAAACGTATCGATTCCTAGAATGAGCAAGTAATTTAGTAATTTTTATGTCCGTACACATTTTGTACAAGTATTGAGCAAACAAGAAATAAAAAGCTCATAAAGATTTGAAAAATCAGCTTCTCGAATTTCACGCGAACTAGTGCTTAAAAATGCATGTTTAAAAGTCACCTATAACCTAACCTCAAGTTTAGAGCCGAGCGCGGTACCTATCCTCATCAGCAATAAATTAATTGCTCCCACCTACTTGAAGTTTTAATATCTTAAAAAACATTCACCTCTCTTAAACCATATTGTCAGATATCGGTAATCGTTTTTGCGTAATAATCTTTACGACTTTGCGAGGAAGATTAGTTTTTTTCAGACCACATCTCATAAACTCACCTTCTTGGCAGGGTACGGCATAAAATGACAGGACAGACTTGGAAAAAGAAATGGAAATGTTTACGTGTACACCATCCAAAAAAAATGCGTGCAAAGTCGAGTCCGGGCAAGGTACTAAAACAATAAGAATTTGAGCCTGATGCAACTCTCAGATTCACGTCATGAGCAAGCATTTATCCAGCGAGATTCCTAAAAGAGATAACATCATAAAATGGAGATGAAAATGCCAACCTGCTGTTCAACTAGAACAATGCGGTTGTGACTCAGCGTAAAACGAATTTCGCTAATAGTGATGTTTTCCTTACCTATAGTTTTATTTCACTTTTTGAAGTTATTTACGGATAAATGCCCACCTCCTTTATCTGCACCTCCCATATTTATTTCTCGTATGAATATATTCAAACATCATTTTTAACCCTTCTTCGTTTCATCTCACTTTTACTTCTAATAAGTTTACAATATTTACGACTACCACTTGCCCATTTTTTGCATCAATAGCAATGATCAATATAAGTATGAATATTTCCCATTTGCTTTCTTAGTGGGAAAGTATCTTTTTATCTTCTCCGATTTTTTTCTCATCAATCAGGCACATACATATATTTTGTTCATATCCCACTCCACCTACCAAGAAAGTTTTGACTATGCTTGTCGCATTTTTTTTAATGAAGGGAGAGGAAATTATCCTTCTTTATTGCGTTCTTCGTCAATCTTTATTACATTTTATTAATATGTAAATGTAACTTTGTCCACTTAAAAGTGTTGCAAAAATTCACAACAAAGTTTAGGACAGATCTCTTTCAATCATGCGATGAGGTGATTTTTTTTTCACAAATACATTATTTGAATCTTGCCTTCAGCGTACAGTCCACTAAACGTTGTAACGTCTTTCCAGCCTTTATTAACATTTCGGAAAGAAGTTATTGCTCGCGCAATGTCATCAATAATAAATACAGAAACCGGTGATTCAGGTGAGATAACAAAACGATACGCAACATCAAAAGGCATTAGAATTTTTTAAAACGAGCTTTAGCTCTTCAAGTAAAAAACTACTTTGCTTATGACTGGTCATGCAAGCAAAAAATACAAAATGTGTTATCATATCATACACATGTCATGTTTTACTCCCTTTATTATGTTGCAAACGGAGTTTGTAACATTATGCGATCACGTGTGTCTGTCCGTCCGT
>JAANSQ010000007.1:0-97259 GCA_036850885.1 Lepidocyrtinus dapeste
CTAATTAGTGCGGGATCCAGCCTGGAAAAAAATATAACATTTTCATATTGCATAAATTTAAATGAATTTTACGACTAAAAAAAATTTTGGTACTTACCTATCCTTGTAATTTGTCGTCATAAATAATATTCTAGCTTCTGAGGAAGCGACCCCATCAAGACAGTTTAAAAATCCACTAAGAGTTACTCGATTGAGACCTTGATAAGCCGTTTTGGCTAAAAAAGATGAATTCACCAAAATCAAATATAGGTAGGCTTAGGCAGATAATTGATTCATTTTAAATTAATTATTACGCACATTGCTCATTTTCTTCTCTGGAGACGAAAGCTGCGTCAACATCTTCCAGAAGGATAATACTTTGTTGAGGAGCCATGGAGAGCAAGTGACTTAGTCTGTCATCAGATAAGCTCCGGTCAGATAAGTTGAGAACACAAATAGCCATATCTAAATGTCCTGCCAGTGCTGTAATGTACGAGGATTTTCCACAGCCTAAACATATAATTACCACAGTGAATTTTTAAGAATTATAACAATCACACAGTTTATATTGTAACAGATTTAAAGTGAACTAACCTGGTGGTCCATATAGTAAATATCCCCGTCTGTATGGAATTCCTAATAAAATTTTAAACGATTAGGAATTTAGATTTGACTTCTCACCAATTTGATTAAATAGAGAAACTGGTCGTGTGGTCTGAGCATACCTCTTCTACTGTACCATTCTGGACTAGCTAAAAACTCCTTTATATCTGCAGTAATACGCTGACTGAGACCATCAGCTAAAACCACGGACTTTAGTGGGCGCTTGTTCTTGGGGTGACCAAACTGCCTCCATTCAGAACCTACGGCGATATACGTTATCGTTTTTCCCTCGAACTCTTTCAACGCCAGCAACCTAGCTGAAACCCAAAAGATAACATGGAATTATTACATTAAACTTGACTAAACCTCTAGACTTGCAAGATGACATCGTGATTTGTCCTGGACAAGACCTACCTTCTTCTAACATGTCGTAAAATATCTGTCGGTCCTTCCCAAACGTCGTAAAGTTCACCGTTTCCCATGGAATGCCCATGTGGAGATCTAAAGTTTGTTGCTCCCTCGTCCTGTCTACACGGATCCAGTTCCTCCCATATCTATTAAGGAAGAAGATAAATGGATATTCATTAAGGGACACCAAATCAAAAGGATTAGAAATGGTACTTTAAAATTGTTTACAAATGACCTGACATTTCAAATCTTACTGGAAGAAATGCGTACCGATACTAGGCACAAAGGCAAACTTGGTGAGTATATTCCCTGAGTCCTTCTGCTCATACGACGTCTCCACAGATAAGTGTTGAGTACTCTTTGCTCCTTTCGTGGTGAGCCATTTAAGGACCCAAGAGTAACTCTTGTCACGACAAGGGATTTCTAATGTGACCATGTAATGCCGTCGGAACATGACCATACCAAACTAATAATAAAATCACCTCATGAATTAATCTAATTTGCTTTAACTTGTTAATTTAGGATGAAGTGCCACCACCGTTTACCTGAGCTCCTTTCCTAAGCACCGCCACTCCTGCTCCAACTCCAAACAGTCCAAAGCCGGCACCAAAGTAAGGGTTATCAGAAAGACTAGATACAAGGTCCGTCAACCCCATGATGCCGAATTACTTTAAATAAAATCTCAAAGTCCAAACCAACATCAACAACACTAACTCGATCACTAGTGATTACGATTAATCATTTCAAAACGATGATAAATGACTAGTATTTCTCGGCAAAGTTTTATTCAGACGCACACTGACTAACTACTATTCATTTCACCAGTTTCAGTTATGGTTTTATTGCAGCACAGCTGAGCTGCCAAACAGAACGTGCTTGAGCTGTTGAGCTTTGAGAGATGAGTGACTCGTCTGCAAAAAATGAGTTGAACAAAGGAAAAGGGTTAAATCTGTTAAATCTACTAATTAACTTACACCACTAATCATTTAAATCTGACTTGATCTTATTCTAGAAAATAATGAGTATGTACATATTTGTTTTCAACCGTAACATGTTTAAAATTCTTAAAAAATGTCGATCCTAAGGTCAAATAGCATTAGAGATTCTATGGGGCGAAATGAAACTCGCTACTTTTCAGAATGCAATGCACTTTCCTTGGCATTTTTTATGAATGCTGTTATGTTTGTATAAAAGTGTAATAAAAATTCTTTGAAGGTTTGTATTAACTTAATATTTTATTTATTTGATCATTCCACTCCATCTTTGGTATCTTATTCGAATAAATAAAAATTCCATGAATGATATCTTGCTCGTTCAGGACTTTAAGACTCAAAACTTAAACCTTAAGGACAATGAAAAATGTAAGTTTCCTAGTTTTTCATAAGTTTCGCGAGAATATTATCAGCCTCATCTTTTATATCTTTGGAGTGTAAGATATTCTTTTGAAATATGAGTAGTATCACAGTTTATTCCCCGGTCCGTTTCAACTTGCCGAACCTAGTCTGGCACATCTCCTTCGACTTTTGGAAAGACGTTTCAGTGAGTATCATTGTCGGTCTTACATCTATTTTTAAAAGGCAAAGAAAATCGATAAAATTCTTGAGTAGGGAGAGAAAGAAAATGCATAAATTGAATTTACTTTGTCTTTGTCATCTTGTCAAATTATTCTTATTTTTACCTTCCAGTCCACTAGTCCTACTACGGATACAATGGAAGCGACAAATGTTTGAATGAAGCTGGCCATTAGTGTCGCACACAAATGGGAGTAAAATTCTGGAGCAAATGCATGCATCATTTCCAGCATACTCTTGCCTCAAAAGCTCCCTTATGATGCCTTGCTTCATCCTAGCTTTCTCCTGGAACATAACGAGAGAACATGTTAAATTATTAGCATGTTACCCTTTCGCATTTACAAAGTTTTCCCAAGTTTTTCCCAAGACTTAAGTACAAATAAAGTATCTCTCTCCAGAAAGTTTAGGAACTCTAGGAACTCTGAATCTAAAGGATGTAAAAGATTTTGATGAAATTGACTTTGGGCTTACTGCATCAGGAATATCCTTTATTTCATCAATGTCCCAGTATTTTATCGAGGACAGGAAATTCCCTCTGAGGGTATTCGAGCTGTCATGTACGTTAAATCTTTGTGACAGATCTTTATTGCGTTTAATACTATTCACTAGATTTGATAGAGAGTAGTCAAGTCCTGTGAGTGTAAGAGCCACTACCGATGTCAGACTAGTCATGCCCAGCAAGGCCACTAAATAGGCTAAACTGTTACGAGACATTTTCCTTAAGAAATAAAATTTGTTTAGTATTGAAATTGAGGCTTTCGGGGGAGACTCAGACTACCTCAAAATTATTATTCCACGGAAAAGAGTTCTTAAGTTGAAAAGTTTAGAACACTTCCAACCTCAAACCTTTAATGCTGACAATGTGACAAATGACTGCTGTTTAAATAGTAAAGGACCTTGGAGCATGTCACTGGATCTAGAAACAGTAGAAACCAGTGGAAAACACACAGCTATGCAATCAACGTCATTGAACTTAGATTGGCAAACCAACTGAGCTCCAACTGTCATCTGTACTTTAATTGAGAAAGAGGAGGAGGAATGCTCCTTCATTTCGAAATCAGAGAAACGCTTATTATTCTTTGTTTCCCAGTGACTAGTGACATCAACGCAAATTGACGCATATCAATTTTTTCCCTAAGGAGGAATCAAATTTTAATCAGTGTCAGAAAACTATGATTAGTGTAGAGCTAAAGAGAGAATACGTGTGTTGTAATCTAGCGGAATGGTAATTGTCTTATGGCGGCTATGGAGGGAAGAATGCCTAAGCCACGCCACCAACGTCGTTATCAAGTCAAAAGACAGCTTAGTCAGATGTCTCAGCCATATGTGACATTTGCAAGCATTTCGCATTTGCATAAGCAATCAATGAAGCCTTGCTTAAGAATATCAATATCAATGCAAGTCGTTAAACCGTACATGTTTTTAGATTCACTCAAGCTTCACGAACGATACAGAAAATGTGCATTAGCTTTCAGGAATAGATTTTGTGACAAAGTCAAACCACTCAAAGTTTGGTTATGCTTTGGTAGTTCAACCTAAAATATTCTGCTCATATAGGACATAACTTTGATTGATCTAGAGAGAACTGTTTTTTATCTGGAAGTACTTTTTGATATATTCATGCGCAAAAAAAAATTGTTTTACGATCAGATCAGGATCACAATTTACAAGAGTAGACCTACATAAAACTTTTTTACGTCAATGAAACACAGTTGACATGAGCCCTGTAGGATGTGACATGGGTCTACACTCCGCCAAGTAATAAAGCATCCATCCGAAACAGATCTTATTTTATATTCCATTCCAATACTCTACATCAGTGTCTGGCAATTTGTCAGAGAGAAAACAGGTTGTCCTGCTTAGAAAAAAAATAGCTCGTGCATAATCTATTCCTGTTTTTATTTTACTGTTTAACGTCACGAAGATCGACAGGCCGCCATGTATAGACATCCGCATCGTGTCAACTTCCCATAATAATAATTTTCACTGGATATCATATAAAAAACCTATAAATAGGTTTGACAAAATGCTCCTGTCAGTTAGTCGGTTGGACGGTTTGGGTCTGTGTGCGTAGGTTTTAGGCTCAAGCATGGGTATGACAAGTATGACATGGCTTTCTGGAGACTTGAAAACTATTATGATTTATGTAGTGTTGAAGGAAACTGGGTCAGGGCTTTCATTCCAATTTAATGTATTCAGAGTAGGAAAAAAATTTAGACAAAATATCATCAGATGAAAGGAATTTGCCATATGTAACTCCTCCACAAAAGAACTTCTAGATGAGCTTTATCTTCAAGTCTTCAAGTCCCTACAGAGTACAATGGAGCATGGACAAACACAACTAATATTATACATATTTTTTAATAGAAAAAGGACTCGAGCAATGTGAAATTCATAGAACCAAGGACAATTTCTACCCGTTTATACAATTTTTTATCCTACTTTAAGATTAGATCTGATAATATGAAAAAACTTTATTCTCTTAAAAAGCCCAGTCTGAGGAAAGTACATTGTGATCCGATTTCTCCAGAGAAAGGAAATATCCCATTAGGCACATATTTTGGACCTTATTAAGTAGCTGAGCATTCGAAGCTAAGTATTGATTTTGGTTTGTCCGTCTGTCCTCATGATAACTCTCGAATCCCTGAATCGATTGACTTCAAAGTTGGTACAGAAGTGCATGGAAAGATGAAAAGTAACTTCATAAACTGTGGGTCATATAGTTCGACGCATGAGGTCAGGAATCAAGAGCGAATGATTATTTAAAATAAAAACATATTGCATATGATATCTAATTTAAAAACTCTTGACCTCCTTCTCCAGAAACATGTATTAGTAACCAATTTAGATCAACTCCTGAGGCCATTTATATTTTTGAAATTTGTAACCCTTTCAAATACATTCTCAGCTACGTTTTTGAACCTGTTTGAAAAGCTTTATTATTATTACTTACATTACACTGCCTGCCTCACATGGCTCACATTCCATTGTGTACTCTCTGGGTCCCATTCAAACCGATAGGACGCGATGAAATGCAACGTCATTTCCATATAAACCTCCCATTTATCAGAATGTAGCCCCCGCAGACGTATGCCAATTTGCCAAAGTGTAGAAACAAGCGTGGACCTATAAACCCTATAAAAATGTAGCCCTCTTAAAAGACTTTCCTTCTAATAAACTTTCAGGGAGAGATAACATTAGATAAAGAAAGCTTATTTTTTCCCTTCTACATCAACACCATCAGTAGCATCAGCAAAAAAATGTTGATACTAGAGTAATCAGACTCATATATCTTTCATAAAGTTGCTTTGCGAAAAAAAGAGAAAAATTACTTTCAAAAGTTACATAGCTCAAGAGTAACGAGCCGTGTGGCATTAACCTAAATGCTCCTATTTTCCTTACTCAAGCCTATTCCAAACCCACCTGAGTGAAACTTGAGAGCGTCGAGAAACTTTTGTAAAAATTTAGTGGAGACTCTCACTTGTCCGGCTTATCCAGGCGTGGATCCTCCATCCTAGCAATTTTTTGTTTGGTAAACATCGTCCGTAAAAAAGGCAGAGATAATACATGGAACGAATGCCACAAACAGAAAGAGTGCCATCCAGATTCGTGGTTCTCATGCATTAGTAATGTGGATAAAAAAATATGTATTAAAACACAGAGCCGGAAAAAAAATTTTTATTATGACTTGGAATTAGAGGTGTGCGAATGTCAGAAATTTGAATCTTCAGTTGCAAGAAGTTCTATTATCGGTTAAATTTTGCAGTCAAACATCTAAATTTTATATGGACGGAGATATTTACCTCTGGGTAAAATTATAATCAAAGTCCTAGATGACCCAATCATTTACGACCAAGCATTAGTGACTCAAACGCACCAAAATAACTGTCTAAAATAAATGCCGTAAATGAAAGTTTTGTTCAATTTGTGGTTTTCAAGGAGATAGATTCGGTTTGTCAGTTAACGGTATCTCCCATTCAAGCACATAGAGTTCTTTTGTTTCCTCTCCGGTATACCTTGATTAGCCTGTTCTGAAGAAATCAGAGAAGCATTATTTAATTAAATTACTGTCTGAATGATTCAAAATTATTTTAGATAATCAAAGTTCAAGTTCAAGTTAATCAAGTTTTAAACCAGCCGTATTAAATTTTAAATACTTTTGCCACATCTTCCGAGCTTTAGTCCTCAAACCGGTACTGAAAATATTTTTATGTACACCTCTATTCCTCCCTATGGCCTATCACTTTACAGGCTTCACTCTGGAAAAAAACGACTGTTCTTATGTAGAATACGGCAAAGAAGTTTGGTCGTTTTCTCAGAAATGTTCTAAGTATAGTTAGACTCCGGCAAAAATGAAGCCTGACTTTAGCATTCTCACTAACATTTAATATAAGATATTTTTGTAAGAAGAGCAAAGCAAGACACTGAATTCTCAATTGATCAAGTATAACCCTCGATGTATGTGTATTGGGCTATTAGGTTCTCCTCTGGAAAACGCACACGTGTTCTTTAGAGTTCTTACCAAAACCTTTTTTTTGCCATCAAAAGCTTTCGCATGCTTGCTTAGTTTCTGTGCAAAACTGTGTGCCAATGCCAGGTTCACTTTGGTGGCTTGGTATCTTGGCATGGCTCGTTTAGTCCATAAGGTATATGGTACGTGGCATGAGAAAATTCTTTTCTGTATGAATAGCTTTTTTTAACGTCCGAGATTCCATTCTTATTCATCTTGATATCATTACATGGTATAATGCCATTTCACCACAGAGCTTGTTTCGCCTCTGCTGGAGCTTGGTGGCCTCGCTCAAGGAGAGAACACTTGAATTCCACATTGAAATTGGCATGTACAATACAGAACTGTACTGTCAGACGTCAATGCAACGTGTAGAGTAAATAAAAAGTCAAGTGAGTACAAAAAACTGTTTTCTTAACTTAGACTGACCTTTCCCTCCCTCGGTGTCTTTACATTTCATGGACTCGCAGTTCACCATCTCTTAGAAACAACATAAATAAAGATCACTGGAGGAAAGTAACCGGAGCCTAAGAGTTTCTCCTTGAGTTTATTGCTTACATAAGCCCTGTCCTCCTTGAATAAAGAGTAAAGAGATGAACGTGTGTAGTGTTCACCTCCATCTCCATCCCATGCAGAATATTAAATACTAAACCAAAAGATAAACAATCTTTAAGTCTCGAGAACAATATCCGGTTTTTATTGCCTCTCTTTATAAGCTTGTTCAAGTGGCAAAAACATATTGCGCTACATTAGCCAACGGAACACTTTGTAAGTTGAACGATTTAGCGTGTAAGCTCCAGAGCCACTAGAGAAAGTAATCAATCTTGGGAGGAAAGCAAGAATTTTTTATTGGAATATATTACACTTGTGTTCATTGCTCTAAAAATATCATCTCTCATTCTGCCTGCTTTTGATAGAAGGAGGTTTTCTAAGGCTTTCTAAGCTTTCTACACTTTTACAGATTCGCAGTCTCTTTTCCCTCCTCCTTCGCAATCTTTCTCCCGTCATCTCCGGCAAATAAAGCCGCTTCCTTCCTTCATCTATTTACTAGTTCCGCTTTGCTCTTGTCCAGGTTAAGTCAAGGAGAAGAGAGTAAACAGTAAAGGAAAACTATAATTCTCCTTTGTTGACGTAAGATTTTTTATTTTATTCCTTGTAGAAAGAGCACATCTGGAGAACAACAAGTTTGCTGTTTGCATGACCCAATAGTCCCACTCAAACAATCCAATTCAATCTTGTAGCTTGCTAAAAAGGAATTGTAATCAAATCAGGAAAAACGAAGCCCTCAAAGATGTCAATTGCAACGCTTGTGTAAGTTAAACATTAATTTTCCTTAAAAAACTACATTTTCTTTGGAGATTTTGAAGGTATTTCATGTGTTCATATGTTGAGTTGCGTATGTGTCTTACTTTGCCCCAGGTTACATTGGGACAGCCAGGACGCGAATAAATCCGGATGGAGAGTAAAAATCAACGGTCTCATCTACTCCCAAAGAGAAGACTTTAAAAGGCGCTTTCCGGAAAAAATCAAAGAGGAGGATCCTAACGGTGTTACGCTAATAATAACCCCTGAGGAGGAACCAGCATTTGATAGAAACGCCCCGTACGATGTCCCAATGTATGTCGTCATACAGTATTTGAAAGTTCTAGGAGAGATGAAGTACAAAGTTGTGGCCAGTCATTCTACCGTCACCCCAGACTACACCCACTCCATTACAATGTGGACACTACAGATGAAATAGGAATGGGCAGGCCTCTTCAAAGAGGGTACTTAAGCGCTCAGATTAAATTCAAGTTTAGTTTAGCAGGAAGTCAGTGTACTCAACTTAAATCAAAATTAAGTTAACTGTCCAACATAAAGTCATACAGTTTAATTCCGAGATTAAGGTTTATCTTTTATGATTGCATGCATATCAATGTTTCAAGAGATTTAAACGTTTAATTCTAAGCTTTTTCGTGATTGGTCTTCCGATCCTTAAAAAATGCTTCATTCTGAGCACAGTCTAAGGTCCAGCAATAGCGGAGCAAAGGCTACATGCTTAATGTACATAACTGCCAAGCGAAATCCAATTAAAATTCCGTACCAAATGTTTTTTTCTCAACGAACTAACGGTATGTAGCAAAAGTAGTTGTACTAAGAAACTAAATCCGTTACAATTACCACTTAAGATACATAAATCCTTCCAGCTAATTACATGCCTTGCTCGATGCTCGCCAGAGATAAAATATGAGGACAGTATTAGCCTACCAAGAACACTATTTTGAAGGCGAAACTAATGCTGACATTGCTCATAAGATGTACTCAATGTAGATCCATAGAAACACAGGAAAGGACACAAAAAAATAGAGTGAGTAAACAAAGCAAGCACAACATGAATCTATTTTATGTACTTCAATAGATAAAAGTAATTTAAGACAAACTGATTATACCCGCTTGTTTCAACTGCAACGATATATCCACATAGAACGAGCAACATTTTCTTTTAACTTGAGTATAATATCATTTAGCAATTTAGCATTCCAATTCAACTGATTAAATGAACAATTCCGTGTACCGTACCAAAATTAAGCTTTGTATTAATAAAACAGAGGCTTTTGCTTCGCTCTGATGAAAAAAAGTACAAAAAAAGAGAGAAAAAGTCCCTACGTTAATTATTTCCGTTCCAGGCGTTCCTTTCATGGACTTAAAGTTGATAGCGTAGCCAAAAAGGATCCCTAAAAAATCTGGATTGTAACCTAAACTTGGGGAAATGGGAATTAATCTTGGATAGCATACCGCAAAGGAACATATTACCCACGAACTCCAGAGAAATATGACATGGTTCATATTACATTTGCAAAATTTATGCATAAACACTATAATATTTAAAGAATGTCTAGTATTGCGCAATAACCTTGTAATAGTTGTAATCTCTGTAATTTGTAATATGCTTTTGGCTTTTTAATGTCATTGGCCTTGAAAGTCATTGGAGTAATATTAAATGCTCAAAATGCTAAGCTCCATTGCCTAAAGAAAATTTGTTTTTAGAGCTCGAACAACACTCCAAAAAACCATTTGTTCTCTACTACCAATAAACTTTTTCTGCGTAATTAATTTTCAAAGTTTTACTTTGCAGTTTAGCCAAAATAATAGTTTTATAGTTTTGCAGCTGGAATTTTTAATTCGGTACTCATCACTGGCACAGCTTGAGCTAAACTCATTGGATAAAGATGATTGTACCGTTGTGCTTATTTCTGTTTGCGTTTTTTCTTCCTTGTTTGATTTAAACGGGGAGTGCATACCAAATACCAAGACAAACATGCCATGCATTTCCTTTTGGCTAAGCTGACTCATATCATTACAGATCGGATCAGTCTGGGTTGGAGTTGGAAGAGTCATTAGAATGGGACAATGACTATTGCTGATGATAGCAAAATGATACTCTGTATGAATCATTGGAAATACTAGCATACTTTGACATTGCCATTTACAAGAGCACATAATTAAGTTGCAGTTGCAGTAGAACTCCATCCATTCATTCATCGAGTAGAAGACAGAAGAGAGCTGGAAGAAATAGACAAAAGTCATTCACTCACACCTCTCCACCGAGGACAGTCCAGTTTCTATAAAATTTGCTCGACTCAGCCTAAAGTCTAAAGTTTTTATTTTGGGAAATCTTCCAAAGTCTGGAGTCTGGACTTGGATCTACTTTCTATTGTGATTGTGACAGAGACAAAGGATTCTTAACAAGTTTGAAAATGAGAGTATTGAACATAGTGTAAGCAACTAAATCCGAACAATGATCTAGTATAACAATTGAATCCAACTTAATATTTTAGTAGGTAATAAATTTCATGTGGAACTTTTCTCATTTGCTCTGACAGAGCCAAATTCCTGATCCAGAACAATGGTTCTTTTCTCGTGGACAAAGGAGACATTAAGATATTTGGAGCGGATGATGACACGGTGTCTTTTCTTCAGAAAGAGTTTGCAGAGCTACAGTTGACTACGCTACCTTCCTCCTCTACTTCCCCTGCGACAAACGGTATTTTGAGTGTAAGCACTACTCAACATGGAACCGAGCCAATGGAGCTGGACGAAGCGATCGCTAGAATTACTACATATTTGAATGCCTTGGATCAGCAAGAGTTTTCCGTGGTTTCGGCCTTCAAGGATGAATTGTGCGATGGCGAGAAGAAGTATAAGCTTTACATGTGGACCATGCAGAAATAAATTATCAAAGCTATTTGTTTTTCTACAGAATTTAAATGAACACATTTTTGAATAAAATTGACCTCAACTACAGATTTCTTCCAACTTTACAGCTTTCATCTTTGCTGTCTTTGAGTCATTTGTAATTTGCATAAGTGCCACTCTTAGCCAGAAGCGTGAAGCTTGAGCATGACACATAATCAAATCTAATGCAAAATCGGTTCCTTTGAGAATTTGCACGAACCAACAAGAGCAAATACGCTTCTTAACTTGTTACGAAACATAAACGTTTCCTTTATCGATCCACCCAAGCACCAAGCTCCAAGAGAAGACAAAGGCATGCCCTCCATTCTGCCTATATAGTCTATACTATGTTCTCTTGTGAACCCTCCAAAGCGTCCAAAACATTTTCCCAAATTCTAAATTCTAAACATGATTCCCTGCTCCTCCGATAGCTATCCCATGTGGCACAGTAAGAAGGAGTACAAAGCTTACCTGAATTAGACAAACTTTTCTAATGAAGTCTGCCAGGACATTTAACATTTTGCAAATTTATAGTCTTACAAGACCAGAAGCTTGTCAGCGTAACAAGTTGTTCTAAGTGGAGGAACTAAGGTCTTGTTTGTTTAGGTGGAGCAATGTAAACTAATAAAAATAAAAAGTTTCTTGGTAAATTGATGTGTACTCCTCCTACCAACAAATTTAATTTGAGAACCTATGCAACCTGTTACAGGGTGTGGTGTAGTATTGTGTTCAGTGTCTTTACAAATTGTCACCTAGCTACGGAACGGACCATTCCCTGCCTCCTAAGTCCCAATTGAAAATGCCTCTTTGTACCATTCTGTGAGAGAAAATTAAGTAATTAAATATTATATAAACTTTAGTCAGTCTATCCTTTAGATTCTTTTATTCCCAGGGTGAGCTATGAAATATACGAAGGATGTCTGGGAACCACCGGAGCCCTACCGTTACTCTACTGGTCAGTCACCATAAATGGGCTAACTCCTCTGTATCGAGCTGGAATGTGTAAATTCTTTGCGGAACTGCAGCCCTCCATTGGAGACTCCTTGACATATTCCCAAAGTCAGAAAGCCTCGTTACCTGCTACCATGACCATCGTCACGGGATACTTGAACTGGCTGGACAGTGAAGGCTTTAAGATTGTTGGGACTATGATGGATAGCTCTGTGTACTCTGGAGGAGTCACCAAAACGCAGATTTACACGCTACAAACACCTACCTAAGCAAATTCATATCATGTGTGTGTGAAGGTTGTAACGTAACTTGTTTTCAAAAATTGGCAGTATTTCGCATTACATAAATGTGATTGTTGTGATCGTGATCTCTTAATCCAGTAATATTTTTTATGATGGTGTCTTTCTCCAATTATTTGCCAAGCTAAATGTTGTTCAATGTGTACTTCAACTGGTAAATTCTTACGTGTAATTATATCATTAATTAAGCAATAAAGTTGCTTTTGGCGATGCGTTTAGAAAGACCCAATATTTGGGGAACAATAACAATTTGGTTTTGCATAACTCCAATAATTTGCGGTCATCATGCAATATCGCGATGGAAAGTTTTCCTTTTCCGAAAACCGAATTAATAAAGCCGCCAGTGTGGGTAAGCCAGTACTAAATAAGCTCATACTCATTAATTTATTTCATAATTCCCATAATCCATGTCTATTCCCTGAATTTAATCTGTCTTAAGTAGCTGAAAACGCGAAGCTAAGTATTGATTTTGATACGTCCGTCCGTCCGTTTGCACCGAAACTGTCGGACGTGTGAACCAATTGATTTCAAATTTGGTACATTTGTATTAGGCATCCTAAAAATGAGCGGGAATAAATTTAGACCTTATTGGTGCGCAATTAAGGTTAGGGTCAAGGGTTTACGATTTTTTAAATGACAACTTATAGTTTAAAGTAGCTCATTCAAAAGCCCTAGATTTAATAATACAAAAAATGTTACTATTAATGTATTTGAATTTGCCCCTTAGGCGATAGGGGCATACTGGGCTTAATCTAAAATATTTGATTCAGTTTCAAAAGCTTAAATCGCTGTAACCCTTTCAACATCTATTTTCAGCTACGTTTCTAACAGCTTTGTTAAAACTCATTATGCACACTTGTTCAAGAGTAACGTTATGCAATGATATCTCTGATAAGGATAATCGGGGTAGAGCAGGTTATTCTAATGCGACAGCCGTACTGCGTTTGCGTTGGCCCACATTACCGTACTCGTTAAGTTGACTCGTTGCATGTCTTATGTCAGTTCAGAAAGTGTAGGCAGCAGGCAATAGGCAGTAAGCTTTAATGAGATGTCAACAGGTTTTGCTTTTGAGAAGTGTTTTTCATATTTGCAAAGAATATCCTGTTTGCGTATGTTTTCGATGTAATGAGAACTTGACTGCGAATGAATAATTACACAATGTGTCTGGTTTTCAGATGAATTTAAGATACCGGTCCAATCTATAGGTGCTCACACTGTCCATTCAGAACTTGGCTAAGAAAGTTTGACTTTAAAATTGCTCTGGTTTGGCAAAGTTTTAAAGAATTAGTAAATTAGAAAAATGGCGTTATTTCTACTTTTGGGTTGCATTTTATCGACCAGTCTGTTATCATTGAATAGTCCAACGGAGGCGTGTGAACTACTACCGGGAGATTCAGAATGTTCTTGTTTTGACTTAGTATCCAAGCCGGAAATAACATCAAGCACGTCATCCTTCGGTCCGTTCATTGAAGGCACGGGAGTTAGCCCATCGGGAGAAATATTTGCAGTGAATTACGGCATCCCCACTGATCAAAATCAATTGGGACAAGTGTACCCAGAGCAAAGGTTATTTTATAATGATGACCTTCGATCCTCCCTCTTGAACGGGATTAGATTCTTAAATAGCTCCAGAGCTTACGTAGTGGACGCTGTGAATCATCGTGTGCTCCAACTAAATCTAGAAACTGAAGGGGACAGGACGGTGGTGGAAAGCTCCAGCGTGTTCTGCTCTAGTCAACAAATGCTTCAACCAAACGATCTAACTTTATCAATAAAAACTGGCACAGTGATAACCTCCGGAATGAGGTGGATCTCTGATACGGACAATACACACGGAGATATCTGGGCATGTTTGCCTAACGGCCAAGTGAAAAAGTTGGAGGTAATGGGGAGAACAAACGGAATCGATCTGTCCCCTGATGAGGGGACTCTCTACGTGTCTGAAAGTTACAACCGCGGTGGGACACCATACGTCCAGAAGATTTGGAAGTATGCTTTGAATGCAGCAGAAGGCACCATCTCCAACAAATCTTTATTTGCGGATTTCTCCATTGTTGATGGAAGCGCTCACGTAGATGTCGATGGAATGAAGACGGATGTCTTAGGCAACTTGTACGTGACTAGGCATGGTGGCTCCAAAGTCTCTATCTTTTCACCAAACGCGGAACACATTGGGACGATTACCCTGAACTTTCCCAATCCCACGAATTTGGAATTCGGAGGTCCCAACGGAACTACCCTTTTCATTGTAGGAAAATGCATAGATAATGCGAACAAAGGCTGTGTGGACAAACTGGAAATGCGGAATCCAGGTCGATCCTGGAAATTATTGCAGGAATAATCCATTCTGTGGAATATATAATTTAATTTAGTCTCTCTGTTTCATTTTGTGGGGTAAAATGATCAAATAAACTTTTATTTTATTACCCTCCAGCTTGATTTGATTGAAACCCTAAGCAGCTAATTTGTTTGCGAAAAACATCTCATGAAAATTAAAAGCCTCTAGCATCACTTTCTCCATACTTTGTTTACTCCAGTGGACGGAATGGCTTAAAGGAACATATTCTCACGGTGTTTCCTCCACTTTGATTTGCATTTACACTACATTACATTTTACTTGCTTATATCGAGTTTTATTATCCAATAAAAACTATCCGCATCTGCAGCACCACATCTTATATCCGCACCGCACCATAAGCCGCATCCTCGGCGATCGGATAGTACTCGTGTCGGTAAGAGATTCATACACTTTCCCTCTCCCTACTTTCTCTTTAGGAATTCGGTAAAAAATTGCTAGACTTCGGATGGTTACCAGAGCAGGACCAACTGGAGCATGTATCCTTTTACTCTTTTTGCATGGTCTCGAGCAGAGTACATCCATAACCATACATACGCATACATTATGCACATGTTCCCATGTAATATGAGAATATGACCTTATTGCATAATCCTGGAATTCGGCCAGGCCAACGTAATGTATTTTCGTGAAGAATTGGACCCATATTTAAGACGTAGGTATACACTCAAACGCGTGTATTGTATTCGTATTGTACCCCAAAATATCAATTTTTACTCGCCAAAATAGTGTAATGCATATAAATTAGTCACTGCTGCAAAGCCTAGTCTGGAACTCCAGATAATGGAGGACTGAGGAAGGTGTTTTGTATTTCAATTTTCCTCATTATTTCCTCTCGCCACATGTTCCCAATAAAAACGTTACGTCCTCCTTTTCAAAGGAAGATTAAAAAGGGTAGTGTAATTGAATTCTGTAGTCTTTTCACTTTCTCTGGAGTTCTCGAGTTGGAGGGTAGGTACGCTGGAAACGAGTATGATGTGTGAAATTGCTCAAAAGCTTCATTTTTCGCCAAAGTGTTTGCGGAATAACTAAAGTGTTCGAAACCTCAAGCTAGAAAAGAAGTGCGTAATTACTTTTTTTCGGGAACGGTACTCATTCCAGGAAACATTAATCGTGGAGGCGGCCATGGGCTTTGTTACGGTCTTGTAAGTCCCTCCAAAGTTTGTTAAATAGTTAGGAGTTGTTTTAAATGAATTGTGTCCTTTAGTTTGACGTACGAGAGGACCGAGAAGAGCGTAAGGGGTCCTGGAGGAACAACCATAGAGGATAAACGCTACGGTTGGGTGATAAGAATCAATGGCTTCAATTATATCCCAGGTAGGGCTCCATAACCTTAAAAATGAAATCAATTCTTAAAGTCTTACACTAAAAAAAAATTAATTGTCTTTAGAATTCCGTAAGGCATTCCCAAAGTTCACTTGGAGGAAGGACCAGTTAGAGCTAACCTGTTTCGAAGAGAAAGCTTTAGGTTGCGAGCATAACGATCAGTATCATCCTCCGTTGACCCTAGTAACCAAGTTTCTGGACCAGATTGATGAGCTAGGCTACCAAAATACTTCCTGTACTCTAACCGCAGAGAAGAAGGAAGTGACATTTTGCCTCTGGAACTTCCAAGCGAGACGTTAAAAGCCTCATGATAAGATGCTGTCAGGAACCCGAGAGTTTTAAAAATCTACATACCTAAAAGTATTTCATTTTTGCTGCCGTATATCATTCTACAGGAATCAATCAAAGCAGATCATCACACCGCATTGTGTTGCACAGACTTTCATCAGCAATCAAGAAGAAATACCTCCTGAGATTAATATTTTGAGAGATATATACCGCTTTCACTTTTATTTTTCTACCCGCATATTACCATACCATACCTCATAGCCCGATTACGCAATTGCCTTTATGCCGAGATGGTATTATACACAATAATTATAGCGTACGTGACCATTTTGTACCGTGCCAAATGATCTATTTTGGGCATTCTACACAAAACATTAAGCAAATTCTTAGTCTCCTCAGATTTACCGTAGGCAGGGACCGCGGAATTACGGGAGATGAGGGGTGAACCATCCAGCCAGAAACCTGAATTTTAAGATTACGAGGATGGAAAAACGTAAACAGTTCCTTGCAATACAAGATATAAATATTCCCTCATCCTCCAGCGTTCTGCAGCCCCTGATCATCACCTTAAAAATCCTAAATTTAAATTTAAGTCATACACGCGCAATGTAAATTTCAACCCTTTATCTACATATACACACCCGAACCTCGAAACCTCCAACCAAATAAAACATTTAAGAGTAATAGGTACAAAACTTAACCGCCAGGATCATTCTAACTGTAAAGCTCCATGTATAATGAACAATAAATTGAACTTGAAGATTGGAATAAAGTCGACCTAATTCATGCTCACTTTGTACGTTCCTCCTTGAGTCTTGAGTGATTTATTACACACTTTTGGAGTGTATGCATGCCAATCTCATGGCTTTTACCGGAAAAGGTATGATACGCATCAATGCGTGTGTGCTCTTAAGCCTCCATGCTTCATGGCTTCATGCACTATTGGAAAGTTGTTTCATGCGGGTTTTGGGTGGAGTTACGCCAAACCTTGTAGTGATGAGGGAAAGTTTGCATAGTGGAAATGAACGATGCGGATTAGCTTTTACTCAATCTCGTAAACTTTTTTCTCCAGAACCTCCAGTCTTCTTCCTTGTGCCATACACAAAGGAAGGTTACAATATCATCTCAGACCAGTATTAAAGTAGGAAACATATCAGCAAATTTTCGATCTTATAAATTTTTACCTGAGTTTACATAAAAGAGGAACATAACATTTAGAATAGCATGTCCGTTCACTATCCGTTTGTTACTGTCACGTAAGTTTGGACGTTAGAAAGTTATTCAAAATTGCTTTCTCCGAGTGACTTTTCTGTTGATATCCTAGTTTCCTGTTTCTTTTAGGCTAACCTATGAAGCCAGAGCTAGGGTGTTTGAACACGGCCAATCTTCAAAACGACACCAGGAGACAAAGCAATGGGGTTGGGTAATCAAAATAAACGGTTTGGACCCCCTAACAAGCTTCTATTCTCTTGGAGGAGTTAATGAAGGTAAGTTTGCCCAAATTGTTGTGTATGAAATATAATCTCAGATTGTATCGATTTTTATTCCAGATCTCTTCCGGCGCTTTGATCTGAAGCAAAACGGAGAGCGAGAAATAACCTGTTATGAAGAGATAACCTTATCAAGTCGCTCACACAACCAGTATAATCCACCGATGACAATAGTAACTCAAGTATTAGCCTCTATATCAGCTCTACGCTACATAAACACATCATCAGCCATCGCTGCCGTTACTACGGAGGGTATGGAACACTCCAAAAGCCATATCCCTAGTTTCATGTGGAGTTTCCAATTTAGCAAAGGTCCTCCATGATGACCAATAAGGAACTAACTTCAAAATATCAACTTTATCAATCTACATTTTTGCCAACAGTCGATCTTACTGAACTTACACAAAAAAATCCAACTCGGTTTACACTTTACCCCAGAGTCTTACGAGAAAGACGAGCGTTAATTTCCACGCATATCCTTAAGAATTTTTTCTGTTTCGACCAGATTACTTTCAAAGCACAAAAAAGTGGTACTAAAAACAATTATTGACTGAACCTGACTAATATCTAACATATTTCCTAATGCTTCCAAGCATGCAACGCAAAAGAATAAAAGACAAAGTGAAAACACTCTCTAAAGTTTCGCAAATTCTTAACCTTCACCATATCTCCTCATCTCATGTAATCGCGATTACCATGAATGCATAAATATTTTCCTTGAGAAAAAATGCAATATTTACAATTTCCATATTTTACATCCAAACCACGTACTCTTAGCAAAAGCCAAAAAGGCAATAAATTTTATCTCTCGTGTTACTCATGTAAGAAGAGATGACCACGCATACATTAGTTAAACATTTAAGGAGATTAGGTTTGGTTTACCCAGCGAAATATTTTTGCATTTATCATTCAAATTGAGTATGTCATATGAAGGATGAAACTTGAAGTCACGAAAGGAGGAAAGAATCAAAAGATCACATTACGCGCAACGTGTTTTTTCCTAAGCAAACAACTTATCGATCTTGTACATCTAATGACTTTATGCATCAGTACAAATGTAAACCAAGTAGATTCTATTGGATCTTTGGATTTTGGTATTTGGGATGTAGAATGTAGGCTGACTTGACTTCAGTTTTGAGTAGGGGTGAGTGAATTGGACGTATCTTCTCCAGAGTAGTCCATCCAGAAGAGACGGTGAGAGTCCATGCAGTAGCGTAGCCAAAGCTCGATTCACTTTTCATTTCTGAAGGCATCAAGTATCATCATCATCATTCATTTCAGCCAAGCCAGACCATTTCAGTTTATACGTTTGAGTCTTTCGAGTAGGTATTTGGCTAGGTACATCCAGGTGCGATAAAATATTTCTCTGGAGTCTATAAAGAACAGAGGACACGGTGGTGTTTGGTGAATGTAAACAATATATTTTGATTTTTGCTCTCTATTCCGTGTGCATTAGGGGAGGAAGTAGTAGGATGATCAGAACCTAAAGGTTAAATTTCAGGAGGGGGTGCAACTTGCAATTTTTAAAAGCTCACAACGACGCTGCTACAGTTAAAAAGACTGATTAGAACTGAATCTCCATTTAAACCAAAACCTTCAAGATGTCTTGCTTTCAGTCTTCCTTCGTGACTGTGATGTAAGTTTCGTTTTAATCATTAATAAATAAAATAAATCATAACATTTTCATGATATCTAATTTTCCTTTAATTTATTTTCTAATTCAGCTTGAGCTATGAAGGAGTGGAGAAAACTGTTCGAGGACCAGTAGGCTCCTCCACCGAAGAACGATTCGGTTGGGTTATTAGAGTAAATGGACTGATGATCTTGGACCACACAGCGAATAAACCAGCCATTTTGAAGCGTAATAGAAACATCTAGATTTTTCCTGTAAATTTGAAGATTTCAAATCTAATCGTAATCATGAACCTTATATTATTTCCAGGATTGGGAGAAGACTTTCCCACTTTCGTCCTGAAAAACGACGACCAACTAGAAGTGACGTGTTTCGAGGAGCCGGAGCTCTCTTACGACACTCACGATCAGTTCCACCCGCCCATGGCGTTGGTAACCAAGGTTCTGGAGAAAATTGCGAAACTTGGTTACAACAACACATCCTCTACCATGACAGCTGAAAAGAATGAAGTTACCTACTGCATGTGGAATTTCCAGAGAAGCTAATTTCTTAATCCATAAAATCATACAGATGCAGATTGCAGAAAAAAATTGTGTGGTTTGCGGTTTGCTCTGCTATGGTACTGATTTAATTCCAACCAAAATAGATTAAGTAACTAAGTAAATAGTGCATCGTAAATTAGGTCTGGATCTTGCATACGTTACTAAGCTAACCTCCATGAAACTCATTGACTAATTGATCTGACAGTACAAATGTAAGAATCTATGCTTAAATTTTTTAAGAGAGGACGCTTGACTCAAAACCATAATTTTGTCAAATTTTTTATTACATCGCTTCTGAATAAATTTTGAATCCGCTTTAAATATTACGTCTTGAGAATTTATTTTAACCTTAAATTCTAAGAAATATAAACAAAGTTAATCAATTGTTGCATAATTAATTATAAAGAAAAATCGAGATTGTGACGATGACGACGATTAGACGCTGTTGATGGAACTGATATGTGGACCGTAAACTGAAGATCATAAAGGCGAGGGAAGTTTCGTTTCAACTTTCAATCTTTGGAAAATGTGGAGTTGGTTCTCGCCGACATTAAAGCGGGGTAGTACATGTACTCGTTAATTTGTTTGAGGCTGTAAGAGAGGCTGTTTAGGCTTTCACTTTGACTCTTGAGCTCCTTTTGAATCTGGATGAGTTGGGTATCAGTCAATGTATCACGTTTGTGAGGTGTTGCGGAAGACTTCTCCAAAGTTCTTTCTTTGAGCAGTGCCACGGAGCTACGCAAGTCAGGAATATCTTGTTTGATGGCTTCGAGCTTCCTGGCCCACTCCTTTTCCTTGTCAGTGACTACGGGAGAGGCGTGGTGATATCTGGAGAGGATGGCCTCCAAGCGTTTCACGTGAAGCTCGTCCTGCTCTACGCATTCCTCATAACGTTCCGCTAGAGTCTCTGCTCTATTTTGGAGATCACTACGAACGCCATTTAGATTCAGGAGAAGTTCCTCCATTTGCTTCAGTTTTTCTTGCATGGAAATGACAGTCTTGGTAAGATACTGTAGCCCGTCCTCGATCGCGCCCATCCTTTCCGTTTTTAGCTTGACGGTTTGCAACACATACTCCTCTAGTTCTCGGATAGGGATGTCCTCTTTGCTGCATAGATAAGGTTCCGTAGTCGATCGGCGTAAGAAGCCCCTACAGCTTTGTTCAACGTTTGATCCTGATCCACTCGCGAAAATGTCGCCGAGACCGTTGGAATGAGGACCACGAGCCAATGCCATGGCTGCAGGTGAAACAGTAGCATCTCCAGCGCCATGTGCAGCACCATTGGTTGAAGCTGCTAATGGAGCCATAGAAGCTTCAAACGAAGGATCTGGTAATTCAAAAATTACGCCCCGGAGATCCTGGAGAACGCTCAAAAGTTTTTGAGGCTTCCGCTGAGAAAATGCCAAAGCCATTAGGCCCCGCTCAGGTTTAACCTCGTCTCCTAAACGCCAACGAAGCAGGAGCTGAAACGTTGATGCTGTAACATCGGGAAAAGCCTCATCATTTTCAGACTCGAAAAAGCTTACGATCTCTGGGTAGAAATGGGCAGTGACCAGATGTAGCCCAATATCATGAATACAAGTGTATCTAATTTAATTCATAACAAAAATAAGATCAGATGATTAAAATTAAGTAAATATTACACATTCTGACCATGATTATGACTTGAATTGTAATTACAAAAGTTAATACCTGTGATGATGCAATGGGTCAGCAATTAACTTGATTGTGTTTAGGATGGATTTTGATGTAGCGAGGAAGTCAAGATCGAGTCTTTCTTTTACTATCATCTGGAGTCCGTTATAAATAAATTTCTCTTCAACATTCTGCCCCTGGTCAATCTTTCCATTGTTGCTTACGGTCTCATCAAACTCTGGCAAAACGAGGGAGTGGGTGATCGTCCCGCCACAAAATCCAATGGCAATAAAAGTAGGGAAATGCTTCGAGACAATAATGGAGGTGGCCAAGCGGTCTTCATTGTCAAATCCAGCGACAGGGATCACTCCATGTGTCTCAGAAAAGAAAGCTGGATTCTTCCCCACGAATCGCACCAACACGTAAGAAACACATCCAGACTCGCGAAGAACAAAGAGCGGGTGATACTTTGATTTTGGGAGGCAAGGTCCAATATCAAAATCCGCGACACTTTGATCCTCCACGTCAGCAGCGAACCTTCCAGATCTATTCACAAAGGGGATGGTGGCACGGTCATTAGATTCTATGGGAACGGAACCACAACTGATCGCTTCCTTCCCCTTAGAGCTATCTACTTGATAAAACCGGAAATAATTATCCGAGTTCAATACTGCCACAGTCTTTGGGTGCGATGGAAACGAACTAGGGAGCCACTTAGCCTGGATCACTTCTAATCTGGGATGTTCAATGTAAGTTTTCTCTCCAATTAAGATGGTCTTCTTTATAAAACGTTGGAATCCTCCAACAGAGTTTGGTTGCTTGGTTACATTACTGTCTGCATTTAAGTTGGTCACCACAGCTAATCCATTCTTTCCCCAAAGAAGAACACTGACAGATCCAGCCCCTCCAAATGCAATAGTCGTGGGAGGTTGTGGAATAACGTTTGTCACATCAAATATAATTTTTTGGGATAGCTGCCACTCCTGCACGTCCTGCATGTCTATAGGACTCTCGTCCTGATCACTCTTAAAAATTTCTGCAGTGTTGATCACAAACAACGAATTAGTTGATTTCCTCCAAGCATAGCACTTTTCTCCACAAATGGAAATGATAGGTCTGAATCCAGATTCTCCCTGACGTGATCTCCCTCCATCCAATCTGGAAATTTGGAGTTGCTCGAAAACTTGGGTCTGGGAGAGGAGCCAGGCTCCACCGAGCCCTTTGGGTGACATTTCTTATTCTAATAGAAAATTAAAATTAATTAAAACAGTCCAACTCCACAGCCATAATTCAGAACAAAACCTACCTTCTCTACAAGGTCCAATTGCTCTTTTAAATAAATTAACTGTCAATTAACTTAATTTCTTTCTCGGTAAGCCGAATTTGCGAAGAATGACAAATTTGAAAGAAGAATGACCCCGAACAGAAAACGAAACTTTTTCGGCTATATCTGGTAGGAAGTAGAAGTAGACTGACGACTGACAATAAAAACATCATCGGCCAGCCTCCCGCCAGTGTGTTTCTGCGTTAGGGGCAACGCAAGACTCGATGTAGAACTCTAGAAACAAAGAAAAATTTAGTTGAGTCAATTCAAGAGAGTGCGCCTCTTTTAGGTTTCGATCTCTCTTGCTTGCCCATTAGCCCTTTCACCATCCACAATAAAACCTTAAATCAATTAATTTAATTAAAATTATAAATCAGTACTTTTTTGGTTTATTTTGCTACTCCTAAAAGCTAAATTTTGGTAGCATTCGAATAATCAAAATTGAGTCAAAAATTATATTCTAGTGATTAGATTTAGATTAGCAATGTCTTGAATAGCCTATACCGAACACGTCGTTTTCATTTGCCGAAGTAGAAACAAGAAACTTTCTAGTTTTTACAAGGGAACTTACAGAGACTTTCTCGTTGCTACAGAAAACCAATTTTCATTGGAAGCTCTTGATCTCTATAATGTTCTTGATATAAATTCGATTTTAGTTTGGTCCACGTAAACCTAAAGGAAAAAGTAGTTTTTTTTTGGAATTAAGAGAGTAGAAAAAAATCTGTATGACGCAATCACCACAAAATCAAATGAAGTTATATCCCCTGAGACAGTGAACAGGAGAAGGAGTAAAAACTGTGCAACATTAACATTTAAAAAAGTCCATAAATATATCGTGTACATGGTTTAAAAAGTCTATGCTATCACCATACATTACCCAGAGATGAGATGGCCTGAGTAGAGAAAAAGCTTGAGTCTCAACTGAAAGCACTTTCATTGGAGGTGGAATGTGAACATTAAATCATCTCTTAATTGCTTTTCCCCTACATTCCATATACCTTTTGGTATCTCACTGGTAGAAAATGAAAATGGCTTTTTCTCCTCCTACATCTCCTACATTACTCCCAGCTCAAGCATTATGGCAGTTTCCCTTAAAAACTGAAAAAAACACTTATAATGTACAAAGAATTATAGGAGTTTTTACCTCTCGCCTCTTTAAAGCCACACATGCACCGATTACACGTTCACTTACATTTCTCCCAGAAGAATTAAACTTGTAAGTAGTTTTAGTTAGTTTTCACGTTGTGATTGCCTTCCACAGAGCTTAAACTTTCCGTAGAAAATGCCCTTTCCCCGAAAAGACCATTCGCAATGTACTTACACTCTCATGGACCTGACATGATCAGCAAAAGATTAAAAAGTAAGTTGTCATCAAGTAGGTATCCCCATGTCCTTCAAAATATTTGTACTTTCTTGCTAATGCTACTTGATAAAATCCAACTGGGAAGATCTATATCGAACCATATTACGACCTTTACATCTCCAAGGAGATTGTAGATTGTACCTCTCCTAATTTGAATAGGTGAATTGGCTTGTGTGACATTAATTTAAACAGAGCTTTATTTGAAATAGCACGAAATCAAATCTTTTCTCATTTCCTCCTCGGGTGAAACTTTCATGCTATTCACGTGTAACCTATTTGGGTTCTTTTGTACAGTTCACTTTTCATCGAGTCGAAAGGCAAGTTAAGGCTAGATGATTAATACTGGCGAAATTATTGGGGAATGTAGAAAAGTCCTGAACTAAAAGGCTGTTTTTATGCTCTGAATGGCATAGCAAAAACATCCATTATTATTGACTTGGGAGAGAGTAAAAAACGTTGATAAAATCCAGAGCAAGCTTGTTGATGCACTCCCTTAAGAAAAAATGTTTCGTTTTCTACATGAGCGGTAGCTGTATTTTTGTAAAACGAACATTCAATTAAAGAAGAAAAAGAATGAGGGAAAGTAGAGAGAAAATTGTCAAAAGTAACTACCGTAAACGCTCGCTGAGGAAAAAAATTAATACAAAACAGTTTGTTAGGTAAAGGCTATTTTTTGAGGAAAGGTTGCTTACTTCATGTCGCCTCCAAAATGAAAAAATTCTCGTAAATTATATCAAGACTGAACTAACATGAAACTGTTTGAATCTTGTCGGACGACAAGGAATGTACCAGTGCCATGAGCCTATCACCGCGAGCCAATAACGAAGTTTTTCTGGAGGGCAATAGAAGTCCTAAACATTATTACTTTTAACTGTTTCGTTCCAAGTTTGCGTACCCCTTTTGCCTCTTTTATGCTTAAAATTTCCGCTCCCGTTTTATTTTCTCCAGCCAAGCAAGTACGAATGGAAAGGAGCTTATCAATTGCTTGCAATCTATTAGATGGCTTCTCTTTACTTCTCATCACTTTGGCTCACTCAACATTACTGCGATGTGGAAAGGGTGTAGAGCCTTAAAACTTAGTGTTAGTGGGAAACTACGCGCCCAAACCTAGAAAACCTAGAGACCCTAGAAAAATCCCATCCATTCGCCAAAGTTTAGTTGAAATCGAAAGAATATCACACGGAATGAGTTTTTCAGTTTCGCTTTTAAATCAGGATTGCCAGACAGGCTAATCAAATCAATCTATCAGGTTGACGTTTCCCCACTAATGCACAATGAATACATTTATATCCCTCAGTTCCTCCAAGAAAGTACAATGCGGAACAATGAAAATGGTAGTCTCACACTTGCCATCAAATTCCTCCAGCACGAGCTCCAAGTTCCATGCTCAGGTCCCGACAGGCTGATTCATGTTTACAATTTCATTCTTTTCCCAATTTTTCCATCAAAAAGGGTCTCTTTTAGTCGCTCGAGTGGAACTAGCAATGTAAGTGTGATACTGATAAATAACTTGGATTTTTAAACATGGCTGCGTTCCCTAATAAATGTAGCTTTTCTTGCGAAAAGACTCCAAAACGAAGAACTGAGTTGGAAGTTGGGAGGGAGATGAAAAATCTCAAGTATCTTCAATCCCCATCAATCCTGCTACTCTGTGCGTGGGAAAAACGCCAAGAATATGAGCTGCAAATCATCATTCCCTCCACCGAGCCCGTTTAAAATCCAGCTTAATATGTACACATTAAACGGATAAATTTGAAAAATAATTCTAAATTCATTTGAGATTATTACGTATTAAACTCCTTGTCGACTTTTGGTTGATGCGATCATGCTCCTCAAAACCAAAAATGTCAATAGTCACAACGTGTAGAACATTCCGTTAGAAGGAGCCAAATTCTTTTAAGGAAACAAGCAAGTCAATCCAAGCTAATCGTTAAAGTCTCCACTCGCCCCGTATACTTTCACCTAAGGATACTTTATGGCCTTTTCTCGCTGTAAATAAAAATAAAAATTATGCAAAACTCTCCAAAGAATAGTAGATTCTCCATATTCTCTAGGGAATATGCAAATATAAATATGCACATCCTTCCAAATAAATCGAAGCACCTTTCCCCCGGCTCATACATTTCTCTATTTACAGTGTTTTTATCCAGGTTGACATTAAGTAAGGTTTCGGGGAAGCTGGAACTTGGTTGAAAATGGAAGAGAATGGGAATGCAAATAAGTATCTTGTCAAACCTTGTTCCCTCCACAAATGAGTTCTAAAAATACATGCTCCAAAAAGCTGTGCTGCGTACCAGGCATACTTTCCTCCAAATACTAAATTCAATGTAATAGCTTTTCAATTCTTTATTCCACCGCATATTTTTGTATCTGATGCAATAAAAATTGTATTAAAAAGATGTAAAAGAACAACTTCTTTCGTTGGTAAAATATAAAAAAGTTTACATTTTTTTTTGTGGATTGAGTAAAGTTGAGATGCTCCACTTCCTATTGCTACATGCCAAAATGGAGTTTGTTTTTTTTCTCTTGATTCATTTCCATTTCTTTCCCAGATGTAAAACTTTTTATATTTTTTGGAGCAATGCATTTACATTATAATACAGTTGGAGAACCTAAAATTCCGTATGCATTTCTTCACCCAGTGACAATCGCTTTTTTTATTCTCTAGAAAATATAATACTTTTTTCAGTTTTTATCTGACGGCATGAAAAGTAAAGTAGCAGTTTTTACAAATGTAAAAAATGAATATTTTTTGTTGGAAGAAAGTTTCTTGAGGATATTTTTTCTGGGAGAAAGTGTCTCAACAAAAAGTATGGTAGGTGAGGGGGAAAACGATTGGTACAGTTCATTTGGGTTAGGTTTGGGGTTTACATCTAATACAATTGCTGAGGTTTTGCCAGGAAAATCTGTTTAGTCGTGATTATGATTGTAGAGGAAGGATGTGAGATGAATGAGGAAAAGTGAAAACACTTTATGCGATTCAAGTGTCCGTACAAGCCCCTAGTGGAGATTTGACGATTTCAGAGGAAAAATTTATCGTAAAGGGCGATATTGTCAAAAAAAATATTTGGTTTTTCTGATCTGGACCTGGACCATCGCAGTTGGTAGCTGTTTAAAAAAAACCAACCATATTAAGTGACACTGCGGTGGTGCTTATTCAGTCATATTTCCAACGAGGCAAGTAGCCTGATACTTGAAGATTATAAAAATTTCAGATTTACATAATATATTAGTAGCGGTATTCATGTTAACTCCAAACATTTTCTTGTTTGGTTTTTTATAGGAAATTTTCTTCCACTTTCTAGTCTTCCAGTGGTTCTCTTGCGTTTTCCCCAGAAGTAAAATGCATTTTAAAAGTTTCACCCTAACCATTTTACACAAGTTTTTGGGAAGGGGAAAAGTGATCGTAGAGATTTGCTGATGACTGATGATCATTACTATTACAGAGGAGAAGATTGAATCTAGGAAATGAAACTGAATGTGTGGAGGAAACAAGAACGAAATTCGTCTCATGCCATCCCACTACACTATACTAGACTTTTCTTCTAAATATTTTTTTCTAGCTAGGGGAATTTATAATATTAGCCTTGTACACGGTTGCATTCCAGTGCATAGCTCGTGGATTCCATTTTGATCTGATAATGATCATGACTCTACCCTTCCTAACACTTTTTTCAATATCACTGGAGAAACTTCCAGTTGGAGTTTTCCTC
The DNA here is from genome assembly GCA_036850885.1 of Lepidocyrtinus dapeste. Classification (NCBI taxonomy): domain Eukaryota; kingdom Metazoa; phylum Arthropoda; class Collembola; order Entomobryomorpha; family Entomobryidae; genus Lepidocyrtinus; species Lepidocyrtinus dapeste. The sequence continues at coordinate 28,207 of JAANSQ010000007.1, forward strand.
AATTCTCAGTTGTCTCATCATCATATCATATCGCATTTTTCAAAGCTTATACTAAAACTAAGAAAACGAAACCCTCTTATCATTTAGTTTCCGCAAGAACTTTAGCTTTTGAGTATCAGGTAAAATGGTAAAAATAAGAGATCATAGATTCGTGCAGAAACATTGGGAAACTTGCATTCTTTAAAAAGAAAAGGAAGAATTGGCTGGAATTCATTGCTGTGATATTACCTCCTTGTATTCTGTCGTTTCTGTTTGTCTGTCTGATCGTCTCTGCAGAACCTTCTCACAAGATTGATTTTGATAAAACACAGAGAAATTGCATTGTTTCGAGGGACCGTTCTCTACACAATTAAGACAGGAATTAAAAAGAAAAAGAACACACTGCATTTATCCTAAATATAGCCCGCTCTATAATTAAAAATTGGTCTGACAACCAGGCTGTATAAAGGGAGGCTATAAGTAAAGGGAGGCGAAAAATCAGTTTTGTGATATTTTTGGCTCTGTGACATAAAATTGAGCATATGAGCGACATGTAAGTAACCTTTGTATTCGGTTTAAATGGGGACTATAAATGGATGGGGCTATAATTAGCAAGAGGCTGTAATTTCAAATGCAGTTGTCCTCATTTACCCGGCGTTTGTTTGGAGGGAGGCTACATATAAAGACACGCACTATATTTGGAGGAAATACGGCTTTGCAACATTGTTAAAGAATTGTATGTTTTATGTGACTGATTGTGCCATCCCATGTCACTAGATAAGCGGTTACGTTTACTCCACTGCGTTTACTTTTCTCTTTTACACACATTTTCCTTACAATTTTCTTCATTCATTTTTCTCAGGATCATTTTTACTGCTTCTATTCCTTTAGCCCTAAACAATCCCTCCTGTGACAAGAGAAAGGTATCTTAGAAAAATCTCACTGCTCCTTTTTCTACAATGCTCGACTATATTATAAAAGTTTATCTGATTATGCGATTTAAAGGATTATTGGGAAAAGTGGGGTCGGTTTTGGATGGAACTCAAAACTCTCGCAAACAATTTCCTTTTTTTGTCTTTTAAACATTCAAACATTTCAAACCAGAAATTCCTTCGTAAAATACGAGGTTATACACTTTGGCCAAGCCCAAAGGCCAGAGTATGGGTATAATGTTCGTAGTGAAAGTATAATGAGGTGTTCGAGTTCAACTTGTACAAAAACTTTGTAAGGGAACAAGGGGGTTCAGAATAGAATTGAAATATTAATTAACAGTGTAACTTAACTTGATGTACTAGCCCCGCTACACTATATCATTTATTAGGATAATATATGTTTAAATAACGGCCGCCCTTCCATGCATTAATAACTTGGAACGTTGGGAGAAAGCGTTAAACAATCTAAGCCAAGATACCCAGACTGAGACTCAGACATACTTGAAAAATTAATGAGCATTTTTTACAAGAGGAACATGATCAAGGCAATCCAATCACATTTTCATGAGCCACTTTTGGAAACCTCACTCAAACGGATAATAAGAGAGGCTCTTTTTCTCTCAAACTGATTTGTGAGAGTATAAGGTCTCTAGGCAGAGATTGAGAAAATGATAGTATGAAAAAGTGAGGAATCAAGGATTCAACCACTGGAATATCATTTAACGATGCAGTGCACTCCACTTGCCTTAGTTTTCTAGGAGGAGTTGGAGTTGGTGGCTCATTGGTGAAAGTGTTAAGTGAGTACAGCTCTACAGCTCCTTTGCAGCTGCTTCTCCTGGCCAGATTTCGTTAATCTTTAGCTTAAATAATGGAATCTTTTAAGAGACAGACAGAGATCAATCTTATTTCTTTTGAGGGGTCCAAACCCTCCAACCGTCCAAGTCATAGGCTTAGCTTTGTTTCTTCTTATTTCTGGTCATGTTTGCACAGAGGCTCTGAAACAGGTCGAGAGTTTAATCCTCTGAGCAAACATGAAAACACAAGCAAATATAATTTTGGAGGATATTACACGCTAAATATCTATTCTGCTTTACTCCTGCAGAAGTAAACAGTAGCCGGAAGGAAGCATATTAAGTAAAGATGAATTTATACTGAAACTGGACTGGACTCTAAGGGGAAAGTGAGATGAAAAAGTATATGATTAACGTCTGAATATCCCATAACTTTGAAAACAGGATGACAGTGGAATACCTACTTTCACTGCATGCTTTCACTGGACTCCTTTCATTGAACAAAGTCCGTTGCATTCCTTTACATGAAACTGTTTAGAGAATGTATAAAAGCAGGCAACACTTATGACTCATGATATGATGATGATGTGGTTGTTCCAGTTTCATGGTTTCCTCTATTTTCGAGGAAAATAAAACTCGTACTCAGTCTGTGTGTGGTCACTTCAGCTCTCTCTATTTTTAGCTATTGTGCAGCCATTTGCAGTGACGCACAAAATACAATGGAACGGAAGTTGTTCTTTCTTTTTTGTAAGTTTGTTTGCTCCAGCGAGTACAAGAGTGACTTTCACTGACTTTCCTTTTCCATTTCTACTTTGAAAACGGGCACTAAGAGTAAAAATTTAGAGTCTGAAGAAGCTCGTACAAAACTTGAGAGAGTTACAAGAGCGTTCCAAAAAAGGGGAAGAAAATTCATTGGAACTGCACTGGAAAATATCATGTTAAGTGTGATAAGATTTAAGCCTTCCTTTTTAAGCTTGACTGCCTTTCAATTAAGATTTTTTTTTCTACTCTAATGTTCTTACAGTTAGCGTACGCTATCTCATCCATTACATAAGTACGTCTGACGCTTTCCGATTGTTCGTGAAGGGATCGGCTCCAGTAGCTCCTTTCAACCATGCATATACCCAAGAATCAACTTTTTTTCTATGCAGAAGTATTCAAGTGTTCTGTATAATCCTTTTTGCGCTATCTGAGTGAAAGCACTCCTTACAAACAAGAGGTTTTTGGTTCTCATGCCCTTAATTTTTTTTAAATGGAAATTCCTCTCCCAAATGCTTCCAATTTTTCGATCCCATTCCCTAAGCATATCCAGAAGGAATGACGAACGTTTTGTACAATCTTGTTCCTTTCTCTTTTCAAGAGGCCCAAGGCAAAAGTTAAATTCTTTAAGTATGAGCGTGTACAATAATATAATTACATTTTTGTGGTACGCTCCATCTCCCCAAGCAAGACGGAACGGAAGTTTATTCTAAAAACTTTATACTAAAATCAAAACGTCCCAAAGTACGGGCCATTCGGTCACCCAATAATCCCTATGCTTATAAGAATGCATTGCATTATTTATCCAACTTCCAGTCCCTTTAGTCCCTCCTGGGTCATAGAAATCGGATCGGATCATTCTCCCTACCCAAGCATTTGCCTAAGCCTATTATTTCCACTTTTCCCCCAGTGGAATGTGAAAATTGTGAAATAAAAGCTGAAAAATGTTTGAAATCTATGTTCCATCTCGAATTTGATGCAGAACATCAATCATACCCTAAGCATGAATGTACAGTACTCTTCCGGTGAAAGTACTAAGCACTGATTGATCTTCTGTCATTGGGCGTCCTTTCTTTAAGCAGAGAGTGAAGAGTGAAGATGGGAGGATAAGATAACACAAAGGGGAAACCATACTAAACCATATCACATATTTTCTTGATATCCTCTATTTTATTCATGTTTTTGTCTTGTCCAGGTTTCCTTATACTTAGTAGTCAAGTGGGACTCACAGGGGAGAAAAAATCTTTTTTCTCTCACTTGTTCTCGTTAAAAACATCCTCTTGACACATGGCGCGTACAAACTCTCCCATTCTTTTAGCAAGATGAGAAGAAACTTTCCCTCTCCTGCTGACTTTGTTCGAACTGGAACGTTCGAAGGACACCAGAACTGAACAGTACTATAGTGCTCATATAACGAACGATTTTTTCTAAAAGAAATGATATCTGACAGGATGACATGCATGGGGAGACAGATGCTCTAGAGGCTCTAGAAGCTCTAGTATCTCTAGACTTCTACGTATGTGTACTCCCTTTACATTCAATCTTTGCTTTCTCCCGGACACTCTCATTCCTGTATGGATGTGCTTGAGTGTAAAAGTGTGATTCAAAGTGGATATAAATATTAAAGTAATTCGGGCTTAGCATGTCTTGGACACTTGAAAGGAATTCATATGACTCCAAATCATTCATTGCCATATTGACAAGCCATATTTTGCGGATGTCCGTTGGAATATCTATGCTCCTTAAGGAATTCAAAATGCCTACAGGGGAAAACATCTAGAATATCTAGAACATCTTGAACATTTTGTACTTTTTCCCCACGTAGGAGCTTTCGTGCATGATAAGAAGAATTCAATGGGTTGGCTTGGCGGGATACCAACGTGACAATATTTCTCCTGGTGTTTTCTCCTTGTCCATCTTGTCACACTCCTGTGAATGCTAATGCGAACGACTTGTTTAGAAGGTGGTCCAATTCTTCTCCTTTTGAAAATTTCTAGATGTCATCCATCACTCAAAAGTGAATATAGTGTAGCGATAACACCATTATCTTTACATTTCGGAGGATGAAAGCCTCCCAAATCAAAACAAATTGTACATACGTTGTACTCGTCTCAAGATGTACTCAACTTTGTTTTTCCAGCGATGAATAATTGCAGAGTCTAAAGTGAAAGTGGAAAAAGTACTGCGCTTCTTTTTTGGGAGACAAGTGCTCTCCAGAACTACAGAACCTTTTCCAGCAGATGATGTAACTGCCATAGCAGTGGTACTTTAACAACTCCAACAAAGATAAACTTTATCAAAAAACTATTTTTAAATAAATATTATTTTTCACTGTCGATATTTCCATACTTCTCCTTGTAAAGTAGAAAGTTGTTGCCAACTGAAACTTTGGCCAAGTCCTATTTTCTCAAGGGAGATATGGAATCAAAGAGGGAAAAAGAAATGTGGAGAGAAAAATACACTTTTATTTCCCGTCTTGGTAACATTCCCCATTTCACATGTCCACTTTCTCCATCTACCATGTACAATGCATCGCGATTTAGGAAACGTAGGAAATGCAAATGTGAAGTACCTTGGAAGATCATGCTCTCTTACGTAACATGCACACATTATGAGAGTAATTCGTCGCAAAAGAAAGCTAAATCCCATTAGACCTACAACCTACATGAGCATTTCACTTGAACGAATCCCCTGCACTTAAACTATATTCGTGTGCTATTGCGTTATTACGTCAAATAAAATAATAATATTGTACCTTTTGGCTCATGTGTGTACAATCTTGTCTACGCCTGCAATCCTTTCGGAGTCTTATAGCCTCTATGAAAGGGAAAGGGTCAAGGCGTAGTAAAACGTGTACTCTTTTACAATTTTTTTTTCTCCTTTTCTTGGACGGTCACTTTAATTCCTCTGCAGAGGGCTTAACAGTAATTTGATTTTGAATGGGTTTACATACATATTTATAGGGTATATTTATAGTTCCAAAGTTTCATCCCCGTAGTATATCTTTAGGAATGGATTTACGGAAAAAAGCCAAGACTCTTTACCCATGATCTCAAAAGCCATGGTTCTTATGGTTAGAACGCGTTTATCCAAGATGACATCTATCCGAGAATACATTTATCCAAGGTGACAATATCCTATTTATATGAACAAGTAAGTTTCGGTGTAATTTTATCAGGGCTCATCTTTGTGATTAGCCTCTCCAAAAACTATGGCGAAATAATTTTTTTTATTGAAAACCATCCTCACGAATGAGGGCTTGGATAACTGTGTTCTTGGTTTTAGGTAATCTTTGCTTATTGTACTCTTGGATAATTGAATATTGGGGTTTTCCATCTTGATATGTTTTCACCCTAGATAAATATTAACTTGGATTATTGTTATCCTGGTTTTTAGATTTTTGTCATCTTGGATAAACGCAATATGGGCTTAGAATCTTGGCTAAAGAATTTTTCGAATCTTGGCTTTTGTCCTTTACCCTTAGGAAAGTACTCAAATATTTCCAAAGGGATTCTCCAAAGGATTACAATTTTTCATGTAAACAAAAACAAGTTCTCATATTTTCCTTAGAATTCATTCCAGTTGTTTATCGTCATTTCATGTGTAGTTGATGTGTAGCCGTTAGGCTAGTATTGGGTACAGCTCTATGCTATGATGTCCTTTTTAATCCGATAGCACTGCATGAGTTGTCTTCACATTTTTATGGTCTCCTTCCTCCTTTCAAGTGTACACCAGATAAAAAGGAATAGGCTTCGTACCCATCTTTCTCTTTTTGGGGAGACAAAAGCATGGATCAAATTCTCAAATTCTCTGTTTCGGTTAGACAACGACTAAGACTACAGTTCATATTACGACAGAACTAGACAATGTGATGCAATGTTCTTCCTAATAATAAAAAATGGGATGAATTGTAAGCTCTGTAGCGTGTACACAACCTCCTTTGTTTCCTCCCGAACAATAGGACAATGTACCAGTACCAGTCCAAATGATCACGAACGACTGGATTAAAGAATCTAGAAAAAATATATAAATGGGATGCTATGTCTTCTTTCGTTTCAGGCTTGAAATATGGGATGACGGCAAGAATACGGTATTGACGCAAATAACTCGCCGGCAATAAAAAAAATTATCTAGAGTGAAATTATTTATTATGAGGACGAACCTAATATTAAGGGCCTTCTCTAGAGAAAGCCTAAGCCTCTAGGCATTTTATCCTCCTACAGATATACACTCCATATCCCTACAAGAAATTCCATATTGCGCTCTTTATCCTAAAGAGTTTTCGTGGAGCCATGGAGAGGTAAAAGGGCGTGAAACTGTTTGTGTTTGGGAAAGAAACAGAAAGAACGTGTCCAACTTGTTTCACATCCACATTTCCACTTTAAGAGGGGGAGTTTCCCAGAACTTGTTAGTTCTCCCATCTGAATATGAAAGGTGGATATTTTTATGAGATGACTTGAGAAATGGAAAAAATGCACACATTTTTTCACCCTTTTACGGATATGTGCATCCTTTATAAAAGAAGTTTCTCTCAGAGACAAAAAAAATACTTGGAAACTTGAAATGGAATTGTAGAGTTGGTGTGTGTGGTACACTCGTAAAAATTATTGCTCACCGCAAACACTTTAGTCCCCTCGTAACTATCTATACACGTGGTGTGGTCCCGTTAGGAAACAAAGATAAACCCCTTCTTTCGCAGACATCTCTAGCATCTCTAGAATCTCTAGATACGTAATGATAATCATGTAAACTTACTAAGGTCATTTTACAAGAATAGGCGAAACATCTCATGTTTCATCCTCTCAAAATTTTTCCTAAAATTACACATCCCTACAGTGGTTAAAAATGGAAAATAAATAATATTTTTTCCTCATATGCGAAAACAGAGAAACTTGGCGAGTTTTTGTGGTCTTAGTGGCGCTCCAAGAGAAAGCATCAGGGTAGAACTTTAGTGTTTCTTAAAGTGGGAGCCAATAATAGATAAATTGTGAAAACACAAGTTTGTCTCCTTATCCTTTTTTTCGGTGGGGGTTGTGCCTGTTCATTAATTGCTTGCTTTCTTCTTCACACTACAGCTCCATCATCCAGTGGAGAAAGTGCGGGAGTTTCTTTCCACTTGAATGTTTAAATAAATACATATTTCGAAATTCCTCCATCCTTTTCCTCTGGAGGATCTAAATGGTAAATGTGTCTAGCATTCTGGACCAAATCTATCTTGATCGTCTTGATACGCTTATCCAATCCAAAATTGAATTCCTGAGGAAGCTTTAAAAAATGATTTTTTACGTATGAGAAACGAGCTTCTTTATGGAAGCTAAGTGAAGCGAATGGAACAGGAGGCGAATGTAAATGCAAATATGTAGCTAAAACATGGCTCGTTTTCTATTGTACGGATTAATGGGAGGCAAGGCGGTAAACGTACATAATATTTGGGTTTCGCTCATGACATATTATTCTTTCTGGTGGAATTACAGCTTCTGGAATGGACTAGTAGACTATGTAGTATATATGCTTTCACTGGATAATGATGAGATGCATCTGATTCTCGGTGAAATGTAAGGAGATGATAAATGTGTACTATGTACTTTGGGCGTAATGCCCGCTTCAAAATTTGTTTTACACGCCGGAAATAAGCATTTCCACACGTAATACGTAAAAGGGCTTTTTTCTCCTAGTGAATAATTCATAAACCTCTGATCCATCCGGCGGCAGCGGCGGTGATGGTGCACTAAAAGAGTTTAGCTTTTTCCCTAGTCAAAAAGTGTCTTCCATTTTTTATCCTAGATAGATGTCTTCAAAACTAGGAAAAAAACTACAAATTCTCCCTAGACAAGATGCAACTGAATGGGAAAATGAATGTGGATCATGTGAGTTATGGTATGAGTCTTCTCTAGAAAAAAACTACACTAAAATGTCTATTTCCGGCAAGGGAAAGCAGGCGTGAGCTATTTTCACTCTGGAAATATTTAAGTTGACGGATGAGAGGGCGGTATGCTGTGGTATGGCTTGCTTACTGCACCCAGGAACATAAGACCAGCTTTGGATTCCAGTCCAACCTTGAAATAAAACGTTTAAAATGTGCTGGATGCCATGTATCCTCAGAAAATATTGGATAAACTGGTGAAAGCCAATGTGACATTTATCATGGCCTCGTTTTTTCCCTCTGTATGTAAAAAATGAAGGACAGTGTATACGATTTCACATATTTTTTATATAATTCTCATAAGTTCATGACACGTACAATCAGAGAAAATGCAATATTTCATGGTTTAGCACTTGGCCTTTATCTGTACCATTTATAAATACATTCGTAGTACCATAAAAATTCGAGTCAATATATTAAATACAAGAGTAAACTTGCAATTTTTTTTAGATTTTAGTTTCAAAAACCATTTGAGCATTGAAAAAGCCATAATGTCAATAATACGTAGAGGAGTAAGCCAACTCAAAAGTGCATGACTTGGCATTCAATTGAATTGACTTTCTCCATTTCATTCAGAATTTGAAATTGCTTCAAGTAGACTGAATATCGACCACACTTTTGAGTAGGCTCTTTTGTAAATTTCATAACAAAAAAGTTGGAATGAACCGAATGGAAGTATTACGACATAAGGATTATATATATAGTCTATCGAAAATGTAAATATTGTAAAGGGAACGGAAGGTCTATATATCATTAACTGGAGAACATTCAAGAGTCGTACCCTTTGGAAGTAAAAAAGTGAAAATGTTTTACAATTGTTGTCCTTTGTAGGTAAAGTTTACACTTTCAATTCGTCAAAATTACAGGCGAGGTTTTGATTGCTCTTGTTCATTGAATGTGGGAGAGTTGAAAAGTTGGTAAAGTTTCTAGGCGGCGGAGGAGGTTTTGGTAAACCGGAGGTGTTCGTTTGCATCCCACCAATCCCACCGTTCGATCTGGGTAAGGTAGCTACAGCCAACATTTGCGGTGCTAAGTGTCCCTGACCATGGTGCAGTTGGTGAAGGTGTTGCTGATGAGTCTGCGAAGGATTTAGGAGGATACCTCTTTGGCTCAAGCTAAGCTGTTGTTGGGCAGCGTGGGCCAACTGCTTTTGAGTCTGTTCGGACACTGGGCTTCCAATGCAGGAATGTTGACCTCCGTGTCTAGAGTGACAGGAGGTGTTGGAATCAATTGAATGTTGTTGGCTTATCTGTAAAGGGTGTAGTTGTCCCTGTGAAGTGGATATATGGAGGGAAGTCGCAGTTGTAGAGTTAGACTTGAGTAGTTCCGGCGGCTCCCCGTATTTGCTAGAGATACTAGAGTCGGAGTTTTGACCTTGGGCGTTTTTTATCATCTCTGCGCGTCTCTTGTCCCGTTGGTAGTATACAAGGGCGAAGATAAATACGTTTAGTATAAGTAGTGAGCACCCTATAAAAAACAATGAAAGGTCATACATTAGTTACACAAAAGGATAAACAAAAATATTTTCAACAATTCATATTTCTAATGCTTTTCTTGATTTTTTTTATTTTCAGCCATTGTCATTATTGTCAATCACATTGAACTTCTCGCACGCCAGTTACTTTTTTCCTTAATTAAAAGGCAGTCTCACACATCTTAGATTTAATGTGTCAGTTTAAAACGAAGGAAGTTTGCGTCTACTTCAATCCATCAAGCAAAATACCAGTAACTAGGATGGTATTTAGAGAATATTCATTCATCCTAAATTCCCTCCTTTTAATAGAAACTGCCCGAGGCGAAATTTCCCATTAAACACTTTCAAACTGTACAAAAGTTTCTAGTTCTCAAATCACCCATTATTTTCTTCATATCCTAAAAAATTCTGTAAAAAAGTCCACTTAATGGAAATGGGCTGGTTTTCGTAAAACATGCCAACTTTTTTCTTTTTTTTATGTCTTCATGTTTTCCCGCCGGCTGAACAAACTTCAGCTCATAGGAATCATAGAAAAGGCTATTATGTATACAAGTGGCATTATCTCGGGCGATAATAGTGACAATAACACTAAATGTATAAGTTTTTTTAAACCCTCGCGCGCATTTTCTTACCAATAGCAATAGTGACGGACAATGCTGTCGAGTAAGGAGAAAAAAAGGATGACTCTAGTGAAGATGATGAGGTTGCATTCATCCTCTCATTTCTAGATCTTCCTGACACCGCAGGGGATGAGGAAGATGCCAACGGCGAGAAGCAAGTGGTCGGTGGGGATGGTAGCGTTTGGTTATTCGTGCGACTAAACACTCCCGCCTCTGGAGGCTCTATAATCTCATCGCCATATCCCATCACACCAAAAATTGATGGGCCTGCTCCACTCAAGATCATGTCATCTCCTTCGTGTCCACTCCTTACACTAGTCATTCACGAAACAAAAGACAAAATTGAGATGTATTGTACACTCCAAACAATAACACTTGACTAGACTCTATACATTCAATACATTACTCCCTGGAGGATATACTCCAAAAGAGAAAAAAAATATAAAGCGAGTGACTTTCATTTTGGTACCATCACCATGAAGCCTGTAAAAATGGAGGCAGACAAAGAACTCAAATTACCAAGAATACATTCTCAGGTCAAAGGATACGCGACATTCTTGGTTAATTCCATAAAACTTTGGAGGAAAAAGTATACGTGATTATCGTTAAAATGGCCTTTTAATCTTTAGGCAAAGCACGAGCATCACATTATTTCATTCTGTCCTATTTACTCGAGTGTCCCCTAAATATACATATCAATTACATTATTCCCTCCGCAGTAAGACAATGCGCCTATAACCCTCAAACTATAACGAAGATTCCTCCAGCAAATGAATTCACACATAAAAGCCTCCTCATGCTCATATTCTCCTCAAAATAATGCGAATTAGTGAACTGAACAGTAAAGAAAGTTTTCTCTAGGAAATGTAACGAAACGAATGAAATGGCTATCACTTGAGTAAACAAGCATGATCATGCAGCCTTAAGCAAGTCTAAACTTGGCCTTAGAAACGTAATGATAAAGAAGGATAAGGTACAAGTTGTTCCAACCTAGAAAACCTTGTATACAGAATTCCCAACGGTCTACAGAAAAAGAATTTGCTTTCGCTATCTAAATCCCTTCTTTTTTTAGGAGCATCTCAACTCAACTCACTTGCAAGAGCTTAGGAAACACATAGACTCTCTGAGATATAACAACATTTCCAGAATAACTTGACCAGTGCTTTCTCTACCTAAAACCTATATTTGCTTTCACTTCATTGCAGCGCAAACTGTACTGGGGAGCCCAACCGAAAAATAGCTTTGGAAACAATACAAAGCAATACATACTTCCTTTGTTTGTTTCTATCTTACAGAGAGTCTTCTCATTCAGCCCCATTTTCTTCAGCTTTATCCTAAGCTTCACTAGGTTTCTCATAAAATTTCCTACAAAGTTCACTGCACTTCATTTTTTGCAGACTTTCTAATAACTGTTTTCCTTCTACAGACACCTTATCTTTGCTTATCCTAGAAGAATGTATCTAGACTATTCACATTTATGAGGAGAGTAAACACACTAGGAAAAGTGAATAATGCAAGGTAAATATAAGGACATAGAGAGATAAAGAGAGTGTTGCGGCTCTTTCTCTGGTGTTCCAAACTATACTCATTTCTTCCTCGGATGATGAATTGCCTCTTAGGTACCCACATTGATACGTGTAATCCTCCTTCTTAAAAAATACATTGTTACACAAAAAAAAAAGAAAGCAATAGTGTGGCTTTTTTTCTCCAACATAAGCTTAGTTAATAAGCAGTTGGTTTGTGTTACGGCACGTCCCCTCCCCCCAAAAAATGTTTCCTTTTGTGCTACACTCTTGAGCCTAATCCTTAAGGATTTTTTTCAGGAGAGAAAAAGAAAATCATAAAATCATAACCAGATACAAACTATGCTTGTTTCTCATAAACATTTCGGAGGAGAGTTGTTATGATTATTGTAGCTATTGTACTATTCCTCCTCTTCTTATTACTAAGCTGGAGAAAGTAGAGAAAAAAATACTATGGGCTGAACCCTCCACGCCAAATATATTTTAAGGAAGGGACCAACGATGGAAATGATGTGCTGAGAAGGAGAAAGTGTATTGCGTAGAAAAACAAAAAGAAAATGATGATGTGCACGGAAGATAGTGCAGTAGGACTTTCCCTAGACAATAAAGAGAAAGCACAAGATGAGAGAAAGGCAAATATTCATGCCACTATTATCTCTTTGCTTTATTCATGTGTGTGTTTGGACTGAGAGACTTTTCTTTTTCCTTAACTCTTCCTAACAGTGAAAGCGCAGCTTCCTTTAAAGCTTTAAACTTAAATATGTACGTAAGTATTTGATTCATCCTCCTTAGAACAGGATCGGGTGGGGAACAAAGCGCTGTACAAAGATGAAGATGAAATAAAACAAAGAAGGCACACAATGAGATTTTTAAATTACGCAATATTTTTTACATATGACCCTAGCAAAGACACAAAGACTTTGTGCACTTTCAGTAAAAGGAGTACCCTTTCCTAAGTTTTGATCTATGTCGTAATATTAAATGCTATGTAGAATAGTTAAATAATTTGCTTGCTGGAGAAAGCTCCGAGTGTACCATCCAGGGAGAAATTCATCCAACATTATGCTCCATTAGACGGCTTGCTGATGAGAGACTATGATTCGCTCATAATATTAAGGCAAATAGAGAAAAAGTAGAGAGCCTAGAAAGCGTAGAAAGCAGCATTTTTTAGCCCTTGTTACTTCCATAAAATGGAATGGTAAGTCAAGAGAAAAAAACGTCTTATTACATGCAAGAGAAGCCGTTTTCTAGCCACCGAAATAGAGAGGCACTTAAGCAAACGTGCACAATCATCTATTTACCTACTTTAACCGTTTCGTCGAGAACATGCAAGGAGGCTACTTGATGCTTTTACTCCGTCTGGGAGTCAGTCTTGCATTTTTCTGATGAATTTGGGTATAGGTTGGAGTGAAAGTAAAACAGGAGCCATTCTCTTTCTTATCCTTTAATTTAAAAAGTATTTGTTTTGATAGGCTTAAATGATCTTATTACCCCAAATGCATTTAAATTGATGGCATAAATTCTATGAAAATATTACGATTACGCTACCTGAATACTATAAACCATGGAATGTTTGAGCTCTTTGTAACGTCCACATTACCCTAGGAAGTAATTAATTTATCTTAGGCTGTGTGCAAAAAGAACGCCTTAAATATGCGCATTAACTATTATAAAGATGATATAATGCGCAATAAAAAGCAATTTTCTTTTTTCCCTTTTGCTCTCCCGGCGCTAACAATGAGAATGGATGCGGAAGGAAATGTGCTTTGTTGTTGTTTTGTTATGCAATAATGGGTATAAAGCCTAAGAGCCTAATGCAGTTTTACAATTTTGCAATTACTACCGAATGGAACTTACTTGCCCACGTAGAGCGTCGGGTCGTTGCCTTCAAAAGGTTGAATTGTCATAAGGAAAAGAATGAATTTTTGAGATTGTACAATTACGCAATTATTTCTGCATATGCTCTAATATCATGGTACACATAGACTCTCAAATTACCCCCTTTCATCCGATTATGTAGGGTAGAGGCAAACTGTGCTCCACTACGTTGGAGTTCGGGCACCAACCTAAAAAACAAAACGGTTATCATCATCATCATGACAATCATCGAGTTATCATAAAATTGCAGAAGGACTGAAAACAAAACATTTTATGAAATTATTCGGGAGAGGTAAAGCTTCGGCTTTACGCTTGGAGAGGAAAGGATTAAAAGCTGCAGACACTACGCCACAGACGATACACCCTCTTCATAGAACGTAGAACAAAGGAGAACGGAAGAGAGAAAAAAAGTTGATCATCATTTGTCATGGAGGCTTCCTTCCTCCAAAGTTGATGCCTACTGTCTGAGACTTTCTTTTCCGCAATATGTAGACACGTGGGCTTGTATTATGCAACTTTACATTTTAATTTACACATTGGGTGGGAATAATAAGATATTAAAAGATTTTTTCACTTTTTAACTAGGCCAGATTTCGCAAAAATAAAAGAGGAGCTTAACATGCAATAAACTTCCAGCAGTTCCAATGGTTCCAGTGCCACTTAACATTTGCCCTAAAAACTACACCCATCTAGACCTGGATTCGTGATCATTCATGAGAAATAGATGAACTGTGGGAGAAAGGCAGAAGGCACGTTCTCTCCATCTCCAGAAACTTTCCATTTCTGACGGAGTTCGATCTGACCTACTTTGGAAGATTGGAACATGCAAGTTATGTTATGACTTTAGGGCGCAATAGAACCAATGCCTTTGAACGATATAAAACCTATTCATCTTCATAGAGGACCTTATCAGAGTTATCAATATCATGACATCAGAGGTATAATTATTACAGCAATAAGTGGGATGTGTAGTGTTTACTAGTTGTGTTTACTCTGGCTAACGATTCCAGTTGCAAACTTGCGAGAGAGTTTGTCCAGGTTGATATAATCTGGACTTATCCTTTACCTGGAGGCTGTTTGATCAATCTAGTTATTACTGAAAAATATGCCTTCTGGAAAGATTATGTTTTGGTGTTTTCAAAGAAAAATGAAAACATTTTTATTACATTCTCATCATCCGATCTAGTGGAAATGGTAGCGAAACAAAATGCGCATCCTCTCCCAAATCCAGATTTACTAGGGGCTAAAGGATATTTACTAGTGGAAACTGCTGGAACTACTGGAAAAACATGGTTGAATTTGAACCATACATCTCAGTATTAACTCTAGCTCAGTGAAAGCCAGAAAGGGAATCTTTACGGCGGAGATGAAGAAAAGAATTATGATAATGACAAAGTATATGAGTGTACTGTCGCAGTTGTGCCCACTTCTGTACGCCGTTTTATCGCTGTCTACGAGCATCATAATAATGTAGCCGCTTAAAAGAAGCTGTCATTCTCAGCGAGACAGGGAGACAGTTTCTGTGGATGAATGACTTTTTCTTCGTTGATGGGGAAAGATAAACTAGGGGAAAATGGGTTGACTAAACTGTGCCTCGACGGAACACAATGTCTCTCCATTCACATCGTCACCATGAAAACGTATAGGTATAGTAAAAGTCACACTCAAAGTTTCTGAAGAGGGATAACTCCATGGAAGCTATATAAGATAGGTAAGGTATCTTCTCAGTGGCTGGCTCAACTCACCTTAGCCAAATGGCCATTTGATGAGCCCGGTAATGATTCCGGGTCCGTAGTTTATTGGCACTTATCTCCAGCAGCTTTTGATGGAAACGGTCGTGAGGTTCCCATTTTGTGCTCTTGAAGCGATTTCGCTCCTTTGAAATAGGCCAGATTATATCACTCGATTTCTGCGGCTCGTTCGGATCCCTTGGAATAAAAAAGCACAAGAGAAAACATCACGTCTATCATATTTTTTACTTTCACTCGAAAAGGATATGGAGGGACACAGTAGACAGATTCTAGGATTTACTTTATTAAACTTTCACTTTACACTCCTTATCATTATGCTTTCACCTAGTAAGCTTATGTAAACCTGACTAGAAAACTTGTGCTGCTGGTGGCATATGCTCCGATTGCCAATGGTTGCAAGGGTTCCCTAGAACGAGAATCTGTTTTGGAGTTTATTTCCTAGCATCCGTTTTAGTATTTTAGGCAGATAACCAATTCCAGATTAGTCAAAACTTTTCCTACTCGTCTTAACATAGTCCAAGAGGAAGCCTAGTGCCAAGCCAAGACATTTCAAAGTGGCCGAAAATAAAAGAAAGTTTTGGTGTGTATGAAAAGAAATCAATGGGAATGCCAGAAACATGCTTTTAGTTTTCTCTTGAAATTGGACCATAGCTTCAACGGTTGAACGTTTCAATCTGCCCCTAGTCTACACTACAACGTAGTACATTATTTATAGGCTGCTCTTCTTCCCTTGTTTTTGTCCTTAGATTTGGAAGAAATGTGCTGTGTCATCTAGAATTCCTTCAACCTCAGCAGCTTTTCCCCTAAGTTCCCCCATCATCCCCAATGGATCGTACATAAGCAAACAAAAAAACCGCAGAAATGGGCAGAAACTGATTGTTAAGCAATGCAGCAGTCAATCAAGTACCCACAGGAAAACAAGGCAACAAGCAGATATAAAACGCATCCATCACTCTCCACCCATGAGCCATGACCACGCGCCAGAGTGAAATTGAACGTGGATGAAATCCAAATTTTTGCTTTTCAATTCAAAATTATATTTTATCGAATGAAATGAGCGTACATGGATAGAATAAGGTAATATATTTCCATTGGTTTTCTCCAGAAAATGACATGATGAAACAATACTTTCTCATTAATAGGATCTAGACTGACCCCCTCCATTTCATAAATCTTTCTAGAGAAAAAGGCTCTCATTAAATGGTCAACTTACCCGGTATGAGCAAAATTGGAGAGATACGTAATCATTAACTCGGACAAGGCCATTTCAGCTTTGGTGTAATTGGAAGGTATCGGTGGGGGCACGAACGGGAGCACATGTCCACTCACAGCCTCCACTAATGGTGACCCTAACATGTAATTCAGCTCTTCACCTCCACCCGCTCCGACTCTCTGCATTGACACAGAATCAAATCAAAACTTTATATTTTTACAAAGTACTTTCTCCTGTCTGCAGCCCATCATTCAATCTCAGTAGCGTAGCCCCCGTAAGCATTCGAATCGAAGTACGCTTTAAAAATTCAGTCACATCCACACAGTTACTTCCCCTCCTGATATTTTTTTCATAACCGCACATACATAAAAAAGTAGAGTCTAGCCTCTTCCTTTTTATAGTGAAAGTGTGTGCATGTGTCAGGAAGCTAGTGTGTTTGAAGGGGAGCCATGCAGAGAGCGACATGGCATGGAATGGCCAAGAAAGAAAGTCAACTAAAAAAATTGAAAGAGGGGAAAACTTTTCGTAGAAATACCTAAAAGCAAACACAAAGTTAATGTTATTGTTACCAGTTCCAAGATTCCAATACCTCCAACTCACAGACTTTACAGTTCAAGAGCGTGTGACTTCTACTCTGTTTACCCCATCGGAATCTATATGTTTTCTATGTATCATCGCGTCATAAACTATAGCCTATGAAATAACTGTCCGTTTAGCACGACGCTTTGGTGGACTATGCCTTCTGAAACATTTAAAATCTCCTCGAATGCGAATGATATTATTTGAAAGAGTATGTAGGGGAATAATAAGAGCTCCTCCAGATACTTCGCTTGAACCCATATGACCACTAAATATTTCAAATACGTCATGAGCTTAAACCTTTATTACAAATCCCTACGATTTCCCAGCATTTCCAGAATTTCCAGCTGTCCGTTGAGGTTACTTGGGCAAGAAATCCGCTGTCCTGAGGTTAGCTTTCGCTTCTCGATATTACTAAAAAAAACTAGGGAGCATTTTGTGGGGCGATGCACTCTCCCTCCCTCCCTTCTTGTATAGTATGCAACCTTACACGCCGTCTTCACACAAATCATCCTCCAACCCAAAAACCTTATGGAAAAATCCTTAACCGTAGACTTTTCTCTGACGTGGTCTACTACAAATATATTCTGGATTACAGCTCTATTCGTTTAATATAAACAGAATGCATTAAATGAAATAGGTAGGGAGTTTTAAAAAGCGTCACTGTCAGAACAGTTCAGCTTTGACGGGAACTTCCTTCCGTTTAGCTACGCAGTAGGAATTTCCCTCGAAAAAATGTAAAAAGTGAAAACTTTACGAAAAACTAAGTCCCCTCCCTAACCATTCCGCACGAATTCTCGACAAAATGAATTTATACTGTATAAAACTGAGAAAATAATTATTGCCTTTCTCCTCAGAGATATCGAACAAGTGTGTACGTATATTATCTGCTTTCGCGGAAGTAAAGTGATTTACTTAGGATAGAAAGGAAATCGAACTTTTACCAAACGCTTTCATCTTGAAAAGGGAAAGTCTAGTTGGTGGTTTATTCTGACATTCATTCCTTTTCGTGGGAATTCAACCTTTGAAAAAGTTGATGCTAATAAGGAAGTTATTCAACGTGATTATCTGGATTTTTGAGCAAAGACCGTCACGTGTAAGCCCACAGGGATCAAACTAGAAGTAATTAAAACCGGTCAGGGAAGTTTCCTCCTGACCCTAGCCTTTTTTGTTAAAGTTAAGCCTTTTTTTCCTCCCTAATGATGGCCTATAGCTGTCTATTTTGTTCAGTGGAATGGGCTGGAAGCGCGGAGAGAGAAGGCTTATTAGGAATTCTATGTGCCACACCTTCCCACAAAAACTATAATAATGAAACTTGAGAGGATTTTTTTTTGTTTTGTTTGCTCGCGAATTGGAACTTATCTGATTGTGTAAAAGCAAGGAGGAGAAAACACTGGAATTGAATGGATCTCTACGCGAAAAAGTTACTTTTTCTTGCAAACGAGACAGTGGCTCGGACCATAGCATCATTTCCATTTTTTCATTATTATTCATTCCACACAAATGACTTTGGCTGAGGCTGTTGCTGATGTTGATGGGATGGCCACTTCGTACCATAGTAAATATCATTAGAAATAATACTGGTAAAAGCTGTTAAAACGTAGCTGAGAATATATTTGAAAGGGTTATAGCACCTAAACCAAATCAGAATAAACCTAATCAGCTCTACCGCCTCAGGGGTTGACCTAAAGTTGTCAATACTTATACGTTTTGTAATTAGTAGCTTTCGAATGAGCTATCACAAGCTAGGTGAAATTAAAAAAAACCATTCACTCTTGACCCCTGACCTCAAGTACGGACCGATATAAACGTTGTACAGTTACTTTCATATTAGCAAGAACTTACGTACCAAATTTAAAGTCAATCGGTCCACGTATTCGAAAGTGATTGAATAGACTTACGGACAGACGGACGGACATATCAAAATCAATACTTGAAACTCAGCTACGTAATAATGAAACATGTTTAGAGAAAAGAAAGGCTACGTTTCAAAAAAATTTTTCTGCTCTTGTACAGAATGAAAAGGCTTCATTCATTCAATTCATAAAATGTAAGCGTACACTTTCGCCCGTCAGTCAAGTGTAGAGCGGGAGCATGCCCTCACATCCAAATCATAGCCAAAGTTTAATTAGAAAAAAGCATTTACTATGACTTCCCGGGGAAATCTCTTTAGTTCACTTCACGTACTAAACAAAATACTAGAAACACTAGAAATACTAGAGTTGAGCCAGAGGAGCAATTAAAAATGTGGAGAAGCCAAACCTTGGAGCATGGAGTTTCTCCTATTCTCCATATTTTTTTTTGTCTCAGTGACTGATTTTGATTTTACTGAAATGAAAACGAGATTCAGTTATGTACACATGTGAACACTCTAGTCTACACTGACCTGGTAGTTGTAAAGGCCGTTCTTTGTGGAATGATCGAAGACGTAAAAGAATGCTCGATTTACTAGGGATGATTCCGCTACAGCAATTACAGGAGCCAGGCTGAGACAATCTGTCACGGCACTTACTGTCAGGTTACGTATCGTCACGGGATGCTGAACGGAGCTTAAAACAAAGAGAAAATGTTTTTAATTAATTGCTGAGAAATAGTGAAATACATCACGCGGGATTAGTTAGCCTAAAATACACTGGCAGTTATACAATCCTTCATCTTGCGGTCAAAGGCCATAGCTCTAGACCAAAGCTGAGCATAGATCATAGACACACTCGCATAAAATTACGTAGTAATATCCATAATTTAAGCTTTCTCCGTAATTCCATATTCTATAAATATCTACATTGTATTCCACGGCTCGGAGAGTTTTCCTCCAAAGCAAAACTGCTTTTGGAGATGATGGGAAAAACCAAAGTATATTTTTACACTCTAATCTCTTCCCTGAACTGCGGAACACACAAAGAGTTAAAAATATTATTACGTTCTACCCAATTTTCATGATTACTTGCTCAACTGAACTAACTAGGAACTGGAGCTGTGGCTCTTCTCTGGTTCTGAGGATAAGCAAAGAGCCTATGGATTTTTCCAGTAGTCTTTCCACCTAGTTAACTTTCCATTGTGTTTTGCCAATATAGGGTTACACCTTTGACTCTTCCCTTATGGGTACTTTGTATACTTAGTCATCGTTTCCCTCATCAAGCTTCGCATAGAGTGAAAGCAGGAGGAGAAACTAGTTTTTTATCACTTTGCCAGAATCATCCATGTACATAGAACTCGGAGAATCCTCCACTCTCCAAGAACTCCAAGAACCCCAAGATAAATCGACCTTTGTCACCGATTTTCATAATTTTAATCTTCCCAGCTTTCACTTGACTCTTAGGCCGTAAGTATTTATCGGGGGAGCCTAGTCCATACTATGAGTAGGCATTTCTCACCGAAGTGTAATATGTGTGTCTGGAGTAATTCATGCAAAATGTTGTTGCATATTTTATTTGATACGTAGGAAGAAAGCTCGTTTGCAACAATGACTTCAGTTTCACTTTCAGAGCCTTCAGACTTCATATACACTCTTCTTAAGTTAGAGATTGATCTAACTTGGCTAGATGGAAGATACACGCAAGTTGTAATATTTTGTAGCTCCACTCGAGCTCAAATTATACTTGGTGTTCGTTCTCTCATTTCTAGTTTGCATTTCATTTGGAGAGAGATCCTACATCTCCCTTGAATTTTTTGACATGACAAAACGAGAAAATGAGCTAATGTCGAAATGAAATGAGTGGAATGAGGAAACTAGTGAAACTACCGAATAAAAAACAGTTTCAAAGCTGCTTTCTCCACTCTCTCCTGCTTCGTCAGACATGTCAACCTTAGATGTAAAACACGCTACACTTTTGCACTTTCCCTCCGTTAATGCATTTAGAGTTGATGCGATGTGACTAGAAATGCTCTTCTGCGCCCCCGAAATTTCCAAAGTGGAATTTACTCAGCGTATATGGACCATGGACTTCCCAGAGTTTTAATTCTTTTAGTGGGCTCCGTAGCAACTCAAAGTAAACGAGCAAACTGAATCGTAAATGGTAAATGTGAATGCATTTCTAGTGAAAGCCATGTTTGTTTGTGGTGATGACAGTTTGTTAGAATATTATGTACTTTAGCTACATTCCTCCTAGTTTTTATCGAGTGAGCCAAACTTGACATTAACTACATTAAAAGTACCCAAGCTAAGTTTGCAATTTCCCCTAGCCCAATGATAACAAAGAAATGGGAGAAAGAAAAGCAAACACAATATTTTTTTTGATAAATGCACAAACTATTTGTACGAGTGGATATTGCCCAGATGGAAAGAAAAGCGAAAGAGAATGTAACAAAAAGTTTACACGGGAAATCCAACTTAAGAGCAATAACAATTTCCCTTTGTACACTACAGCGCAGAAAAAAATACAGGGGTAATCCCCGAAGCGGAAATGATGTCAACGGAGAGAAAGTTTCTTTGTTCGTTACATGTCATTTATTGTCTCCGTCAGATGAGCCACTTTTATGATTATTGCATAAAGAGATAGGACACACAAAAGTTTTTTTTGGAAGACGAGGACACGAAGGACATGAGTTAAAAGGGACCTGATACCGATATCATCTCTTTCATTTTAGGCTTGACCTGGTGCTAAAAGTGTCATTAAGATTGACCTTGTTCTTGTTACGCGCTAGTTCGAGAGATGGATTTGGAGGACACAAAGAACACAGATTGTACCGAAAAAGGAGATACTTTTCC
This sequence comes from Lepidocyrtinus dapeste, assembly GCA_036850885.1. Taxonomy (NCBI): domain Eukaryota; kingdom Metazoa; phylum Arthropoda; class Collembola; order Entomobryomorpha; family Entomobryidae; genus Lepidocyrtinus; species Lepidocyrtinus dapeste. The sequence goes on from JAANSQ010000007.1 coordinate 50,337, forward strand.
GATTAAAAATTTATTGGGACGTTGTTATCCAATAAAATGAGCTTATTTTTGTCACCCTAGTCAATAGAAGGGGGATATGTAGATAAGCACTATATGACCTGCTCATTCATTCCCTATCATATTTTACGCGCCTAAATTGACAATAAACCTGTAATGATGCATTCTCTCCAAACTTTTATTTCTAATCCGCCCATTTGGCAGCAAGGAAAAGTGACATTAAGTTTCTAACGTAAGCCAAGTTTTGTTCCCTAGAAAAGCGGAAAGTGGAACGTGTAATCGACTGCACCAGATTTTTGTTTTTGTGTCTGCTCCTATATGGAACTATGTAGGACTATGGAATTATGGAGCCACAGTCCTAGTGAATGATGTCCATCTGCACAATAAATGAATCTGATAAGCTAGAAAGACTGGAATTTACTCCAAGAAAAAGGATCATTGACTTTTTCCTTAGAGAAAATGCTAACTTTTTCTTGTAGCTGCAATTCACTCAAAATATAAAAGTTATTCAAGGGACTTACTTCTCCCAGTCGGTGTACTCGTTCGAAATGGTAGCCAAAATCTCGCTCAAGTGAAATCGATACGAGTTTCGGATCAAAGTGCGCAGTATGGCATCCCTTCGCCCTTGCTCGAACCCGTACTCTAAGTCAGCCTAAAACAATTCACGAAACGTAAAAGATCAACTCCTAACGAAAATTAGATGAGGATTAATCATCGCAAAAGTTTATACATTAAGAGTGTACCTACCTGGCTGAAAGAGTGCATTTTCTCGAAGGAAGAAAGGCCGAAGAGTAGATCGTACTTTTTTGATACGTCACGTTTCCCCATCTGGGAATCCGGTGCAACCTGGTCAGAGTCAAACATACATGAATGATTTATTTATCTCTTGGTCATCATCTCCATGAATATATTGCTTTAGGCTAGGTTACTATAGGATGGTCTCCAAGGAGAAAGTATGTGAAAGTAGTGAAAGTAAAAGGTGCCGTGGAAGACTGTCCGCGCAAAATATATAGTTTGAGCTTGAGAGGGACGCTTCCTTCTCAGCTCAGCGTTCGATTGGACTCTAGTATGTTTGATTATTGTTCAGTATGCGTAAAGCGGACCAGAGAGTAGAGCGTTTTTTCATTAATCATTCCTATCCATTTGTTTCCTGAGGAGACGGGCTTTGATAAGTCTGGGGACGGAAGCCCAACAGGGAAATGACATAAATACAGAGCCTATATGTGTACACTCTAATGTGAAACGACAATGTACTCAAGCATGAGAAGCAAAACATTCTTGGAGGAGAAAGAAAAAAAAAGAAAACTTTTTCTTTTATTTCCTAGAAAGCGTTTTGGAACACGTGCTCCCTCCTCACCATCTCCTCATCCATCAATACTCGTCAAAAGGGGAAAGTAAAAAACAAAAGGGAAAATCTGACTTTAGGAAACAAAAGTACGTCTAAAGTGTTGAGTCTTGTCACAGACGTGTCATCAGTGTGTTGTCCCATTATTAAAAAATTGTTTGTCGTCCGAGAAAATAATAACTTCGTTTATAACTGTCTGTCTAAAAAAAGGAGACGAGTTGGAGTTGGAGTGTATGTGCAGGGAATGAGAAGTGTAAAAGTAATTCAAATGACAGGGCTAAAACAAGTAAGTTTTTAGTGGGAGCGAGATATATGCTCATTATGTGCACGGTGCGTGGGTGACGTGGGACCTGATATGTTTGTTCACAGCTTAGTCCAAGTCCATGTTTGCTTGTGCCAAGATAAATGAATTGTGTACCAAGGAGCTAGAGACCATTAGTGGAGTAGACAAGATCAGTGCTGTATGGTCTGTTTAGATACGTACATGATATTTAGGCTTAGAGGAAACATAGCTCACTCGAAAATTCGGTTTGATCACAACTCCATCAATACTCGGCCCAAAATCGACGGCAAACTTGGGAGGAGAGAATTTAGCAAAGTCGGTGAACGGTTTGTTCCTGAGACATTCAAAGACAGGATCTGCAGCATGAGAGGTTGCGGATGATTTCCCATGTGAACCTTCCCTAGTGACTTGAGGAATCGTTGATAGTGGAACGTGAGAGCTGGTTGTGTTGCCATAGGCTTGGCTAGAAGAACCACTGCCTACACTCCCACCAACGTTTGACAAGTTGACGGATGACGAGGAACCTGGAGATGAGCAATTTAATGATTGAGCTAGAGCAGCCGCTGCTGCCCTTGGATCAGATACCAGAGCCCAAGGGGCGTATGAGGAACCCGCGATAAGGATGGATCGATGGAATAACCCTAAAAAAACAACACACAAACTCACTTACAAACTGGAGAGATTTTTTTCCCTGGAGCTATATCCCAAACTGGCTTGACATAAAAAACAATTCTAAAAATAGTTCTACTTTCATCTTCAGAGAAAATATCCCAGTTTTTTTACATTTGGCCAGATTCAAAAAATTACTGTGATTTTTTACCTTTTGAGCTTAAAAGAGAACTAGATTTTAAAGAATGGAATAGTAAAGAACATCACTTACCCGGAGTCACGGCTGGAGATGACATTAAAAAATTTATACACGCGGCACCTTAATCAAAAAGCATTTTTGTTAGCTTTCCACCCAACTAATATATTTTTAGCACTATTTTACATTCTAATTTACCGGCTTCATATCCTAGAAGCGTAATGTTCTCCGGGTCACCACCAAAGTTTAGGATATTCTCTTTTATCCAATGCAAAGCAGCAATTTGGTCCATCAGTCCATAGTTCGCTACTCTTGGCTTTGTTGTAGGGTTCACGTTTAAAAATCCTTAGAAAAATAGAGAATCCATGAATCAAAGATCCAAACATTTGCGTTGGGGATATTCCTTAAAGTGGTACCTAGTACACCGATTCTGTAGTTTACACTGATGAATAAACAATCGCCATATGCGGCAAACACCGTTCCATCTGAGAGATTAGCACTTCCCCATGCAAACTTTCCCCCATGTATGTACACAACGACAGGGCGCACCTTCGGTTCCGGACCTGCAAAAAAAATAAGGAGACGATAGTGTCAGAGCATTAGCACTCTTCAGTCTTTACACACTTCATTTCCCATTTTCCATGAGAGCCACGAGTGGAGAAACTTTAGAGACAATAATTAGGCCATTTTCGTAACGTCATTTGCTTTCCACTCACTTCATAATTTACAAGGGAGGTGCTTATTCTCACCGACTAACGTAATGGGCTAATACCACTACGCACACTAGAAATTTTAGAGGTTCTAGAGCTTATAGAGATTCTAGAGGTTATAGCTTTTAGCCAATTTACTTTCACTTTTAAGATACCATAGGATTTCCCGGAGACGATTGAATACCTAAATTTTCTGGTATTGTAGGACACCTTAGGTCAGCTAGACATGGTTTCAAGTGGGCTTTAAATTTTCTCACCAAAATAGTACCCTTTTCGTGTTCCAGTCAAAAGAGAATGGTTAATGGTCCCAAGCTGCACCGAACAATAATATCGCTGTTAGGTTACATCTAGCCCATAATATTCTTTCCTTATGTATTCCATTATTATGCTTTTTACGTTTCGCTACTCTTACAGCCTCAGACTCACACCCAGAGTTTCAAGAGTTTCGAGATTCTCTCGGCTTAAAAATGGGTTTTGAGAAGAACAACGCCCTTAATCTTGAAGCCTTCCTCATGAAGACAGGAAACAATTCCGAGAAAGATTTACAGTCTCAAATTTCCTCTTGGATTTACGATCATATTTGTCGCTTTCTCTACTTGTACATGTATACGAACAATAAATACCTTTCACCCGCATGAAAAAAGGAGTGCAAGGGAGAAAGTAAAACTCTATTCAAAAGAGAAAGGAGGAGGAAAACTATACAAAATACTACACGCTTTCTCCCTTCACTACTTTATTCCTCGGCGCACTTATTATTTTTATATGATGATGAGTTCACTACGACTTGCATTATTTCAAATTGTGTGTACGCCTAAGTGTACTGAGAGATGCAGAGAAATAATTCTGCCAACTATGTTTCACCGCGAGATCTACGATCCCATTGCTGTAGACAGAACACAGTGAAAGTCATGTCCGGTCTCTGTGCTTCCTATAGAAAATGCCGTACACATTAAAACTTGTACATAATTTAAGAGCTTCTAACAAAACTATAGACCAATTCTAAGCTAAATATAGACTTAAAAGTGCGAGGACTTTTTTCTCTTAAAAAATGTATAAAGTTGCGTTAACAATACACACGCTCTTACATTATCTATGTGAGGCGCTAAATAATAAAAAATCTTTTAGGCAAAGTACCGGAGTAAAATATCCGGAGGATATAAAAATTTGATATAAAAACTCCATAAATATTCCAAATATTCGCACTATACGCTACACTCTCAACTTTAGCGGAAGTATAATAGTCTAATTTAATAGGGAAAGAGAAAGCTGTATGAAATTAAGAAAACGGTTTAGCTGACAAAACCGCAACACTTTAAATCTTGAAATTTTCATGGAGAAAGGAAGTATAACTCGTGGATTTCTCCTTTTTGGAGGAGTCTATCCGGTTTAGGCAGGATGAGAGGAAGACAGGTTAGGAAACCCTCTCCTTTTCAAATTTCTACTTTAATTAAGCAAATACAAGTCTTTGGGGTGAACCATCACCGGAAATTTGACTCTTTCGCTTAGGATCATACTAATCCAATCCGGATCTTGATTTGAATAGTATAATATAGCCGTTTAGGTAAAAAAAAATGGAGGATGTTTGGTTAGGGGGATCTAATGTAAATTTATTTCGTGTTTTCCGGAATATAATGAAAATAAAAGTGAAAAATGGTTCGTGATTCTTGTTTTCTTTTTTAGCATTGTTCTAGTCCTCCAAAAGACGGAAAGTTTGCATGGGTGTGTAGGCTGCTGCATGTGACTTTTTCGGGGCTGGAAGGCTCCAGAGTTCCAGACAAAAACCACGAACAAGAGTACGATAGTGTTATGCTCTGGCCTTCCTTAATCTTCAGGAAAAGTTTTAGTGGTGCCAGCTAATTTATGGACAATTTTCAATGTTTTTCCATTACATTTCCTCCAATGAGAAAGTTGCTTTGTTTTCTTCACAAGACAAGACTACAACCTAGGGCTCCCCTGCTAGACTTTAGGCACGGCTTGCATCCAACATACACACTCTGCTTTCCATGAGAATTTACGATAATGAGAGCAAAGAGGTGCAATATTGTTAATTTAAATGGACTCGGAGCCCAGCGCTGGAGACATTGCAACTGTGTTTTGTGAACTCTAGAAAGATACTCTACGCTGAGGACAATAATTCTGTCCAATTTTTGGAAAATGTTTAGCTACTTTTGCTTTCACTCTCTCTCTCTCTTCCACCTAATCTTAGGTGGGACCACCTGCGTTCCTCCTTTACACATGTGTGTCCCCCTGCTCATTACGTTACACGGTCACATTTATTGTTGTGCATTTATTGTCTCTAAAATGCGAGTCGAGTTGACCAGTTGACGGTTTCTTTAGGGGAAATGCTCATCGCTTCAAGGCTTAGTTTTAATGGGTGTGTGAAGTCATCCCAAAATACAATTAGCGTAAATAATCGACTTTCCTCTATTTCCCATAGGTCACCCTAAAAAGACTATCTGGCTAGTACAGTACCACATACATCTGCCCGTTTTTTTAACGGCACCGCAAATACAACTTGTACTAGCACGAAACACGTCCCTATTGAATTACTACCGGGCATTATATCCTCTTCCTAAAAAGAAAACTTTCTCTAGAAGAAAATATCTATTTTGAAGGAAAGTAGGAGAGTACGGTAAAAAAAAGTTTGAGAAAAGTTTCTCTCCACCTGACTCCGTCCTAGTTGCCGATTGAAAAATACAAGTTCTATCATAAAATAACTTTCTACGTTCTTTATAAATTTTTGAAGACTACACTCGTACACATATGCCATGATGCAATGGAACTTTAGTTATGCCTGAGCATAACTTAACCTGAAACTTGAACGAAAAATATGCAGAGGAAACTTTCCACTTGTGCAACGTTTTTCCCCTTTTGAAACACTCGACGAAACCATTTCGTAAGAAAAACATTTCAAAAAATTGTCAATTTCTACTACTCTCCTATCCTCGGGAAATAAGTGTACTTTTTGAAACAAAATCTGAATCTTGACAAAAACTTGTTAGAGTTGGTTCAACCAGAGGGGAAACTATCAGTTCGCCTTTCTCCCCAACAAAAAAAAACTAGAAGGAAGGAAGGGAAATGCAATGTATTTTTTGAGTGCTCTTTACACACAAGTTAAATTTAAGAATAACATTTGCCACACATTCCTACATAAATTCATTCTCATGGCGGAGAAAGCTTTCTTTACTTTCTCTTTATTTATTTAGCTAACTAGTTGGTTGGTGAACTCTACATTAGCCCTTCAAATCACGTTAGATACACACTCGAGTCCCCCACAATATCTCTGCTTGTGTCGTAATGAGGGTAAAAGATAGCATTTGCCGTTAGGCCTATGACATATAGTTCTTTTTAAATTGAGCAAAAAAAATGAGAAAGGGAATTCGAAAAGGAATAAAACTTTTTGTTTACATTCCATGGCAGACTCTCCATGGATAATTTTTTCTTCTAAGATAAATAGATATGATATAGCTTTCACCGTACAGCTTTTACTCTGGTACGTTTCATTCGGTGTTAAAATCTCGTTCAAACTTTATGATCCAATTAGAGCCTACTATCATGCCAAAGTAGCAATGAGGCGGAACAGGAAAAAACATTTTAGTGCGGGTGCTAATATCTCTTAAGATATTGTATATGGCCTTCCCTAGGGTCTAAAAAGGAAATAAAGTTGGCTCTGTTTAAGAAAAGCAAGTCAATGTTTTCCTAAAAGGTTCAGACTTTCACCACGACCTCCACCACTCACCAAACACTCCAACTTTTTCTCGTGCCTTTTGTGCAGATGTAAAAGTATGCTTAAATGTTGGCTAAATACGTAGCGTATGATAAGTATATGACATGACACACACGCATCTCATTCTCGGTATTTTAGGTACGGGCAAGGAATAACCAGGAGGCTCCCAAGCTCCATGTAATTCCACCGGTAAGCCTTTTTTATTTCTACATTTAAGCCTCCTTTACTACCGTATTCCTGTCCTCGACAAATTAGGCTGAGCTGCGGTAATAAAAAAAAGTTGGCTTGTTTACTACTCTCCTACAACCGGATTAAAAGCTTTCTTTCATCCAAACGAACAAAGTACGCATGAACATTAAAACCTACAAATCGCAGCTCATTTGACTTCATTCCCCTATCCTGGTGACAATGCATCTTCATCAAATCCTCTAGAAAGTTTAAACCATACAACAACTGTTTTGGTGAAAGTACACCATCAATTTTCCAATTGCTTTCTCTACACCAAGCAATTCCAAAAGGAAACACCCTCCATTCCCATTTCCCTAAAGAAATGTAATTGCCGTAGTGTTAATGACCACATAAAAGCAATACGTTACAGTTTGCGCAATTACCTGGAGGAAGTAAACAAAGGGAACATTAAAATCCTAATTTTTTATTACAAAATTGAACTGATATGGGTTCATGTGCAATCTGTACAAGCTGCTGTTGATAAAGCCTCCCTGGTTAAACATCGTTTGTATGCTGGAACACTCATTATGAAATGACAGGAACATCCGGCGGAGATTGAGTCTGTAGGTTTCCCCTTATCAAAACAACTTTTTCAAACAACAAACTCTAGTCATTTAGTGACGTGATAATGGATAGTGATGGGATTCGGAGATTTTCTTCCAATATGTTTTCCTTCGTAAATGGTTGGAAGTAATGTTTGATAATGTGCTCAACTATTATTTTCCCCAGCTTTCACTCACTTTCTCTTTCTCTCTCTTATTTTCAGTTTTAAGAAAGCTTACTATATGCTCCAGTCGTAATTTTCATATGAGCTGCATAATGCATTAAAAAAATTATTGTTTTCTTCCCGGGGAACGTTCCACCCTTCCCTAAATTCGAATTTTCCAAATTACATTACATGACATTACACATGTACCAAAATGAAATGAAGCAATGCACCATGTCACAATAGGAACATTTGGAGAACGTTTTTTTTATCCTCCCCGTACGTAAAGTAGTTTGGGGAGCAATATTGTACGAGATGATAAAACCTACGCTATTTCAGGTCGATTATGTCTTCCAATTGTAGCTATTTACTTTCCCTTGCATGGATTCTAGAGACAAAACAAAAAGATAAGGTTAGGCTATATGGAGGATCTCAAGCCTAAACTATACTCGTTTCCACGGCACGTTCCTTGAATAATAATAGAGTTTGGAAAAAACAACAGACTTCGGCAACTGTTTCCCTAGAATATGGAGAGCAGGAAGAGGCTATTCATTTTATGATATTTCTTTTTTCTCCCGCTCGCCATTTGTTTCTTCTGTCAAATATACTTTGCAAGATGGGTACAGTTAGTAGGGGACCACGTACTTGTGACACATTAAGGAAAAGATAGTTGCATGAAAAAAGGCTTACGTGCCTAAGGTGAAACAATAATCTGGGGAGGGAAAGAAAATTTATAACAATCAACCCCAAGCTGCATACTTGAGAAATGGGGGATTGTTGGTGAAAGTACAAAATTGGACGAAATAAAATAAAAGCTAGAGTGTGGCCTTTTCCTCTGAAAGCGGAAACAAGAGTAAATGCTTATGTTTGTGTGTGGCTTAGACAAGGAATCCAGATTTCCTAGGGAAATATTGTGATGAGCTGTGTGTTGGGAAGGAACGGCTGTCATTCCATTTCCGGCCTGTTTCCCACTCGGAAATTGGAATTTCAATTGGCATATTGGCATTCGCATATAGAAGGGGAGCAAGCCCATTCCGATTGCTGTCTATACGAATAATATCACGAGGCTCTTTCTACACTTCGTGCCATAGGCACTACCATAAAGAGAAAAACTTTGGAACAGATTGCTTCTCCTGAAACAAGGACGTGGGCCAAACCAGAAACTACAAAGTTATTTAAAGCCTGTTCACTTAAATTGTACGGTACACCACCGGAAACTCGACCAAGCCTAGGAAAGACAACACTTTGAACTTAGCAAAAAGAGAAACTTTCTAGGACTTGCAGGATTTCCAGGATCCTTTCCAAAATACAGAATGTGTTTGGGTGAAAACCATATGGCTTCGGAATAAGTTGGGTGTAGCAGCGGTGACAAGATTGGAAATCTAAGCTAGCCATAGCAAACTTACTAGAGGCTATCTCATCCGAACGTGATTTCGTATTCAAAGAGGACACAGATTCTAACAGAGATACACATACTTCCACGAGCTTCTGGAGGCTTGGGGACTCGGAGGAATTTCGATTTGCAGGACAAAACAGATATCGCTTTGGGAGGCTCGTAACCTGGACCCACTTAATATTCGACACCTAAATGAAACTAATCTATAAGTTTGAGCAAAATCTAGCAAAAAAAGTTGCACATTTTCCTATAGGAATTTATTCCAAGAGCTCCCACAATGGTTCAATCAGGACAAGTGCGGTGCGAAACCATGGAATCAACTTTCCCCAAAGGGAGCTTTATGCTAGTGAAAAGTGTAAAATTGAAAATGTTTACGTACAATAGTCTCGCATGTAACTTTCCCCAAAATTTATGTATGGTTCAGCAGGTCAGAGGTATTTTTTATTATTATAGTCTCCTAGATATCTGTCAACTACTGGAGCGAAAAATCTAAATTACTGCTTCCAATGCAGTATTTTTTGCCAGCTTTCTCCCTCTCTGCCATGCGATACCAAAGCTTCTTGCCTTTCACTTTCACAACCATCCATTTTATTTTGTTTAGCTCTATTACACTGTTCCTCCTACTGCTATTAGGTTACAAACATGATAAAAAAAATAACACATGTACAGCAACAAAGTCTACATGACTCCAGGAAGAGAAAAATGTTGGAGGAAATCGAAAAATACTTTTCTTTTTAGGCTCGGCTACTAGAATACGAAAGAGGAGAAAGGAAAAGTCTCTTTTATTATTATTATTTGTGAGGGCGGCCGCCTTACTACCCTTCATTGGGTATTATGTAATGGGAAGTGGAGTTAGCATCTTCCGAGGGAAGATAGGCTCGCAGTCCGACCACAAATCAGCCCGAGACTTTCTACACTCTCCATCAAAGGGAGAAAGCCAGATTTATTCATGTATGCAAAAAGCAAGACATAAAGTTGCCATGAATTAGAATTCTTCTCACATTTATGCATCTCTCAACAATTGCAGATAAAAAGGAAGACAAGAGATATTGTCGGGAGAGCGTAGAGGAGTTGTCAGATTCTTCCATTTTTAAGACGATTACGAAAATGTTTTCTATGCTGGGATTGCAATACGATGTAATATCTAAAAACTATCAAATTTGCGAAAGGGGTGTGTGTTTGCCTAGCTCAGCGAAAAAAATATATACAAACTTGCATAACTTTCTCTAGAGAAAGTTTTCTCTAGAAATCTTTGAGTAGCTTTTATGACTGATACAAATAAAACATTTTTAGTGCGACGTTCAAATCGTAAAACTTGTCACGGCGAAATTTCACCCGGGATATGGCCTTCACGAGACAAAAAAAATATTATTTACAATTTACAAGTGACATGACATGGTAAGCAGTGTGCCTTTAGAAGGAAAGAAAAAATATTCAAAACTTTCTACGCTTTCCTTTTCCTACAGTAGGATGAATGTAGAGAGCGGGAACTGTCTGTCTATGTCTACCACTCAAACGATATCTAATTTAGAAACTTTTATTTTAGACTAGAGACATTTCCACTTTAATAAAATGAGCAAACCTTCTACAAAATTTTATACTTAAAATTAGCTTCGCGACAAGAGTTAAAAAGAAATTCTTGACGTTTTCCAGCTGATCAAATTGAAAATGAAGCTGTTGAAATGTTTTAAAAACGTAGCTGATCAGAGATTTTGAATACAGTGTTTAAACTGAATCATGTTTTAGACCTAATATAATTTTATTAGTTATAGAGGTCAAACGCTTTCGAATGAGTTATCACACGTCAAAAAAACTTCATCTCCTCTTGACCCCTTACCTCTTGCAGGGATCGATATCGTCCAAAAGTTACTTTTCGTGTTCCCAAGTAGTTGTTCACCAAATTTGAAGTCAATCAATTCATGCATTTAGAAGTTATGGTGAGAACAGACAGATGGACGGACGGATGTATCAAAATCAATACTTAACTTTTCAAGCTCAGCTACGTAATGTAAAAGGACCAAGCTAGTTTAAATTGACTCATTAGACGCAATCTTTGAACTTTATTCTTTCTCTGAGAAACTGGTTCTTTAAACTGTCAGTTAATTTAAAATACATCCAGAATCTCAGCTTTGAATCCTTATAAATTTTAGTACTACTTTGCATTAGGTCACATCTGAATTTGAAATGAGCAATTTAAGATGGAATATGAAATCAGTGTAAATCATAAAGTCATATGCATACCAAATCACTTGAGTTGTTCATTATGCTAATGACTCAATACCAACTTCCGGCAAAGGCGTATACTATGATCTGTAATGTTGTATAATTTTCAAAAATAATTTACATCTTTAGTATTCTCGAAGAGAAGGAGGTGAAAGTCCATTTATTTACCATATACTTAACTCTTTCCTCTCTGTTTGGAGGAGAGTGGCAATAAATTATCATACAAACTCAATTCCTTCTTATTCTCTTGTAAGCATCCAGGCCTCTCATCAAGTTGTCTCCTTTTGAAACCTAAAGCTCTAGAAATTCGAGACAAGTTTATAAAAAACTACCCATTATCTTCCTAGTTTGTTCACTTGACTAGGATACAAGGAAGTAGAGTCAAAAGAGCATATTGTTTGTTAAAGTACCAGGTAGATTTAAAAATACCTTCTACAAAGTAAAAGTGTAAGCCGATTTAGTTCCTCGCAAACATTAAACCTCGCCCAAGGACTAGATTTCCAAGGCGACATTACCTGATCAACTAAATGAAGACACTATACCCTATAGAAGATATAGTTTGCCTGTTTTCCCTTTCCCACGAAGTTTTAAACTTTCACCATATTTTTTAAGTAGGTGGGCTGGCTGTTAGCTGTAGGCTCTTGTTTGTTCCTCTGTCGTAATACAACATTGCATAATAATATGATTACTGGAGATTCGAGAGGAATTTTTAGCAAAGAAATAGTTACTCCTTGGTGAAATATAAACCGGAGATCGGAACAAGAACTAAACCCTTCTGTTTATTTCTAACCCTCAATTTAACCACTTTTGCTTTCTTTGCTCTATGAAGTAATCCAGGTTTAATCACATGTACCTAAGTGCATATGCCCAAAAGAAAAAACAGTAAAAAACGGGTTAAGTTTAACTAGAGCAAGATATCTTGTGCATAATGTAGTTTCTGTAAGAACTCCCAAATGACTTGATCCTGAGATGGTGTAAAGTGTAACCAGAGTTTGAATTATTTCAAGAGATTCATATAAGACGGACAGACAAACAGCACGATCTTATAATGTATATATATATATATACTTTTGGAATAATAGTACATGGCTTTAAGCATCCCTGTTCCTTTTCATGTTCTTTATTTCATCATTTTCCTCTCGTCAAAGGAACAACAGGCTATCAACATGAGCAAAACTTCTACAAAAGGTTTATAATAAGCGCTCAGACAGACTTGCAGACTCTTTTTCTTTCTCTCTCGATTTATTTTTATCCTTTGTGTGTAGAAAAGGAAGAAGAATAATAATAACCGATGAGAGAAAAATACCCTAGCCTGAGTAATGACTTACCTGACTCGGAAGCTCAAGAACAAGTCTAAAAAGACTTAAGACTGCAGATTGCCAAAAAAACTAATCTCAAGGAAAATAGAGAAATTGAGGAAGGCTGGAGCTCTGGAGCTGTTTTATGAAATCATCTGTACACTCGAAATCATCAGAGTCCCTTAATACCTCCTCGCTACCAACTTTCTCCTCAAAGTCAACGAGCCTAAGGAAAGCATAGTGAAAGCATAGTCTTAGCATAGCAGACTACACTCATCGCACTGCATTTGATATGCCTGGCAAATAAAAATACACACAACAAAACTGCCATAATCATCTAACTTTTTTTCTACAGAGACATGATATCTTCCTCCTTTTGAATACCAATATCTTTCATGAGTGACTCTCAAAGAAGGGAAACAACTTTTCCAATAGCATCAGATAAGTAACAGATGAGCAAAGAGAAAGAGAAGGAGCATTAGAGAAAATCTTGGGTTGCCACAATCTTCCCCAACTTTCCCTATTATGTATCAATCAATGAGAAGAAATGAGGAAGAGTATGAGCTGATTTCCTCATGAAAGACAAGATAAAAACAAGCTATATTGGACAGTCTCCATCAAAGGATGAGTAATGTTTACGTTACCATCACTTTCAGTATCTTACGCGTTTAATGAAAAAAAAATCTAGAACATGAAGGCTATTACATGCATGCAGGAAGTTGATCATCATCCTCAACATCAACATCCCGTCTACGATTATCAACTTTCTCTCGTTGAACAGCCCATGCACATATTCTTCCTTTCAGTCGAACAATGGGGAAATATGAGGAAGAAACTACATGGAGCTTCAGTTAGACTAAAGTATCCCTTGCGGTTTTCCATGTATGACCTAATTGGCTTATCAGATAAGGCTATTCACGAAATCTCCCATTAAGATAAACTCAATACAAATGTCTGGAATGAACGAATTAAGTTGGTACAAGCACAAGCTGGATTGATGTCATCATTATTTTGCCTTTTGTACCGTGAGCAAAGAATGGGATAATTCACTTAACTTTCTCCAGCTCGAGGGGACAAAACCATCAAACGGGATTGGATAAAATGCAGTATAATTATAAAAGAAACTAGTTTCCTAGGAGAAATTACCGATCGGGGCGAATATATTCAATGTGAGACAGTCTTCTGATTGGTTTCGCAGGTAGGGCTCCACATGACGTAGATACTCCAGATAGCCTCTAGGCATCTCTTTCAAAGCCGCTGTTTCGTTACTGATATCAGGCATCATCTATTAAAGTACAAAAGCAGTAGATTAATTTCCCATTCATAAAAAATGTACCATGATTAGCATGTCTCTAAATAAATCATACAAACATGATCCTTTTAATAGTTTCAAAGATAATTACAGCCTAACTAAATTCACTTTAAAGTCATTTCATCTCTGCTACATTCCAAAGTCCAACAGTTTTGCTCAATCCACTCAGATGTAATTTTTTCAGAGCGGAAGTGTATAAATCACAGAGGAAACTAGAAACTAGGAACAATTGGAGTGAAAAGCGTAACAAAAAGAGAAAGGATTGTAAAAGGATGTCATTTATTTACCTGGGGACACACAAACCCCGGCTTTGTGGCTTCCCTTACACCATCCCACGGAATAGGAGTTTGTGTTGGGCTGAATCGATGAGACTTAATTGGCGGAGAGGCATAAGGGATACCCAGAAACACCTACACAATCACACAAAACATTCAGATATTTAAGCTAAATCGTTCCAATTCCTTTCACTTACATTTACAGCCAGATTTAGCTAAAATATAATTACTTCAAAGATTAAAATCTTTTGCAGTTAGAATACATTTTAACTGTTTCAATACACCCCTTAATTGAAGTAAATTAATTTACTTTGACAAGATTGAAACTTCCTGCAAATCTAATCTTTCCCGGATGAATGGAAGATCAAACGAGGATTTTATGCAAAGGCTGATTACTCCTATGATGTTCATGATTATCAGATGCCTAATGACTTCAAAAACCTCTGTAAAGACTAAGCGTACTAAAAACCCTCCTCAAAATGTTTATCTGCCTGACTTCTACACAATGTAGCAGTAAAAGGCTGTAAAAATAGCTGAGCCATCGTAATCACGATCAACCATTTCCTCCCTACGCTGCCATCGGAGAATTTTCTCCGTATAAATTTACAGTTCTCTCAATTGCAATATATCTGGAGCACTTTCCCTTCATTCTCTTCATGGTTATCTGTACTTTGATGTCTTGATCTGACCATACTAGGGTGGGCCACTCCCCACCAGCCCACTGCCTTTTTTTCTACTGACCGATGACATGTGATTAAAAATAGCATTTGTGAGTGAGCGAACATTAACATTGTAAACTCGAGGTGCACTTCTAAAAAGAAACTATTAAAATGGGAATGATAGTCAAGGCAACATTATTATTATCTCGAGATCCACTCTGCCCTTTCAAACTAGGTTCATTTGATCTCTGTCTCTAAGGATATTCTTTACATTCTTGATAAAATCGATCATGATGGGAGTAGGGAGATAGTGCTGACAAGCGGAAATTATGTTTTTCCCTGGACAAGGCTTAATGAAGGTTAGTGCAGGAATGAATGAAAGCTTGTCCAACTTTCTGCTATCTTACATTGGATAAAATATCTAAAACTTTTTTTAGGAGGAGTGTTCGTTGGGTCTGTAGTTTTCTTATGGTGTCACCTGAGGACAGAATACTGGAATACTGTTCCAAGAGTCATACGAGTTGATGATGTGTATCTGAGCGTAAGCCTGTCAAGACCAATTTAAGTGGGCAGTACGGAAAGGACAGTAGTGGTCTCTGGGGATCAAAGGTGGAATAGACCATTATTATGACAATACTGGCACCATACACCACCGTGTCCTTGGAAATACTAGAGGAAAACTCCACCTTTGAATCCTTTGATGATCTTGAGCGAAAAGTTTGCCAGAAAAAGCTTTAATTTGGAGAACCAAACTCTATAAAAAGGTTACATGGTCTAGTTGTTTTTTACTAGAGTAAATAAAACGTTTCTCAGCGATAATGGTTTCTTTATTTTTGGGAAAAAATCCTCTTACCTCGACAATCTTATTTTTGAAGGGATTACCTCCACCGTTTCCACCTCCTGTAGTTTTTTGATGTTGGGATTGGCTCTGGGACTGTTGGGTTTGCTGTGTACTTTGCTGAGGGAAGATGGATATACTAAGTCCCTGCACCTTGCCATACTTTGTCTCGATAATTCTCGATCTGGACGGTACGTTCGAAGACTCTCCATACTGCGTACTATGTTGTTGTGCGTCACTCCCTCCGTGTGATTGACTAGGCCCATTGAAGCCATCAATGAAGGAAGACGTGCCTCCACCGAAACGCTCCTTGTTCAGTACCTGAGGGAACTGTTCTCCTCCCTCGTGGCCTACGTGACTACCAGACTCCGCACCGTGGAAAGCGTGCGGGTCAGGGAGGAAGTGCACTGTAGTCTCTGATGTCGTATTCTCATTCGCATTCTGACAACTAATCGCAATTATGCTCAACAGCACCAGCATTTGCTTCATGGCAACTAAACACTACACTAGACGATACGAAACAATGAGCATTTATTTATTCCGCACTGTCAAACCAGCAGATTGATTCTACGCCTCTTTGCCTCTCTCACTCTATGGTTCTATGTTTGCCCCTAGGTATATTTAACACTATGAATTAAACCCTACAAGACTAGCTTCTATCCTGTCAAAACCCGGGTTATTAGTCCCATTCAAATTGGAGAGATCGTAAACAAAAAAAAATGTTTGCCAGCTGGAGGATGAATAGCGTGATATGTTATCTCTGTTCTTTTCACAGTAAATCTCTACGCTTGATCTGTGTTTTGGCACGTGATACAATTATTATTACTTTCTCTACGATACAATTACTCTGCTTATTTGTTCATTTCATTTTAGCCTAGTTTCTGTAGGAAAAACTCATTCTGTTCAATGGGATCAAGAAGGAGTTTTTATACAAAAGAGCTTTAGCTTTGACATTAATTAGGATTCTATCCTTTTTATTTCCGGTCAGTCGGTTTACTTATCAGTTTGCTTGTACACTAGAGATTCGGGTTAGTTTTCTCATTGTCTTTGTGAAACAATCTAAGTTGACTAAGTTTACGTTCCAGCTTCTTTCGGCTTCATCATCATTTCTTCCAGCCCATAATTGTATTGTTCCTCTGCAAAGAATTTGCAAACTTTTTTCTCAACTTCTTTACACAAAACACAATCTCGTTGTCATTTCTCGTAATTAGTGAGACGTTAATAGCCAATCTGACTATTTTTTTTAGAAAGTTGTGTTGACGCAAACGATGCAATATATTGCTCATTCAGTGGGGGGAAATAATATTGTATTTTTTGTACTCTAGACTTTCTCCTTAATTTTTTTTGTTTAGGAAACGAAAGGGAAAGCTCATTGTTCCTTTTCTTTTGTGAAAGTTTTCTGGTGTCATTTTTCTCTTTCTTCCTTCCAATAACTTTTAAGGGGACGCCAAGGGAGTAGAAAGCTATGAGCGCTGAACTACATCACATCACATCTTGGAGATATCAAACAAGTCTAGGAAGTCTAAGAAGCTACGTTATGATTGGGTTTTGGGGCTCTTGAGAGTACCAAGGCTATGCGAGAAGACACGACCTCCTCGAAAATATAAAATGAAGCGGGAGACGAGGATAGACCAGCTTGAAAACTTTTGTTACGGTGTCGTGCACACACTTACAAAATGAAACTATGTACACCACACCAGCAGCGTCGTCAAATATTGTCTTGGAGTCATAGTCACTCTTACACTCTGACTGAATGCTTTAGGCTTCGCTTTCTTTTACATTATACCGTACAGTGATGATCTTTATGTGAAAGTCGTTAGATATTTTGTCGCTCTGTCTCTTTTTTCGGATCTACAAAGATATTTGGCTTGGAAGAAACGCCATTTGGCACTCCACCACCCGACACTCTACAGTTGACTTTCTCTCGGTTTGCTTTCACTGATTTGGAAATGCCTCTATAGTTGGTTGTATTCTTAGCAGCTTTCACAATTTTACATTTCCCTTCGAGTATGGAGTAGTCGTCACTACAAGGCTCTTCTATGCCGGTTGATAATGCCACGCTGGGTTCTCTGAAAAGAAATAAGAATAATGAAAAGAATACTTTACACATTTCAACTTTTCTTAGATAAATGGGGGAAAAGTGTAGAAACGAGATTTTCACACATCAGGTAATTCCTAAAATAAGAAAAAGATTTCCTTTCCCCATTTTTAAAAATCGATTGTGAACCTCTCTACTTAAACTACAGATCGTTTTTTTCAATACGGGAGTGTATAGAGAGAATGAGATATTCCCTATAAACTTTATTGCCTACCTTTTTGATAGAAAGTTGGGAATATTTCAATGAACAAAAAAAATACCAGCCTAAGAAAAAAAAAAAGTTAATAGGAAAAGTACTTGAAGTAAATGGGATAAATATTACTTTTGATAAGCCTTTCTCTCAGCCTACCGGAATACCCTAAGAATCTGGTAAAGTGTTGGAGTTGGAGGGTAAGCTAAAAAAAATAGGGGGAGAGCCGAGAGAGGAACACATTCCTAAAGATAAATTGTTATGTTTATTCATTTCACATGAGTTGATCGGATCAAGCTCCCAGCATATTCTTGACGGTGTGACGCACGTGTTACTACCGTGACTAGTTATTGCACCTTTTTTTGTTGATTCACCGCCAACCAGCTAGCATATAGTACCAGTGTGACATAACTTTTGGCAGTTTAGGTGTCTAGCAGGGTGTCCACAAACAGCCAAGCCTACACCCGATAGAGCATATCAAAAGGTCTTACAGTTCACCAGCTCCATTCCTCTAGGATTTTAGGATGGTAGGTAGGTCACAGAACACCAGAGAAAGATAAAAGATAGGTAATATAGGGGAAAGTGTGAAAGGATGAAAAGTCAAGTGAAGCCGAGCCATAGGGAGCAATAATAGCAATAGGGAGAGTTATAGACAGCAGATAGGCACACGACTCCATACACTTAGACACTGTCTCATTTGAGCGTAAATAAAATGATAGATCCCTCAAAGCCTGCGGGGAGCGCGGGGTATGGAGCACAGAGGCAAAAAAATTCTCCTTTTCTTCCATTTTCTAAAATTTCAGTAGAGAAAAGAAAAATGACGAGGGTAATAATAGTAATAAAGTAGTCAAATATTGAGGGACGAGATATGTCTTGTTTCTCATGATCTATGAGGGCCTATTGAACAAAGTGAAAGTCCGGGAGAAAATTGCCAAGTTTACTCACTCTCGTAGACTCTTGCACAGATACAAAGGGAGGTTAGACTTGGAGGAGGGTGTAGAGAATTGTAGATAAATGTGTCTAGAAAAATGATACACTTGACACGGTTCATCTTCACAATACTTTGTAAAATTGAATGGCTATTTTGCATGAGACAATAACAGGGCTTTAGGTCTGCACTATGGCAATAGCGACGCAAAACTCGTGATAAACGACCTGCGACACTTTACAAGCTTTACACACGTCAAAACCAAGATAAGATGGTAAGAGTGTTTTCCACCGAGTACAATCTTCTGGTTGCCTTTTTTTAAACGATCTTTTATGGGGAAACTTTCTCCAGAATGTTTCTTGGCTCCTTCTACAAACTCGTAAAATGGAGGAGAGAGAGTGTTATGCACGCCAATTATTTTGATGAAACGTAATCATCGCAAATTAAAGTCACTTGAATGGAATAAACGTACGTAGAAGGGTGCATGGTGCCAGCATTGTGAATTTTTGTCTGCAAGCTGAAGAAGGAAAAGGCCATTAAGTTGACATATGCACTATATCAGTACAGAAAAAGTGGGAATAAGTTGGTGGTAAATAACCTTTTTTTTTGTCAAGAATAAAAAGAACAAGTTGAAAGTTTTCGAGGAAGCGGAAAATATGGGGGGAAAGTATCAACTTTAGGCCAACTCAGTCACTCACGCAATGAGATGAAAGTACAAGTAAACTATATCAGCTATTAATGCAACATTATGAATGAGCAAGTGAAAGTTTAGTGAAAGTGAAAATATTTGTGAGAGTTCCGACATGCCCGCATATTCCAATCACATATTGAACGTTTAGATATGCGCCCATTACTTTTTATCGGGTATACACTTACCCTCCCATTCATTAGGAGGATGGAATGAATAACTTCGGAGAAAGGAAGTGGCTCAAAGCGCAAATTTAATTTTGGGCAGAATTTTCAACATTAATTAATGTATAATAGGGATAGCATCTGGTACTCCCAAACTCTAGATGCTAAGGCAAAGTTTAATGATCCCTGAAATTTATTTTATTGACTGCAAAAATCCTTAATTTGATTGACTCCAGGAGAAAAAATCTTAAGCTTTATGCTCTTATCTGAAAAAATTTTTAATGATTAAAAGTGCACGGTTCTAATATCAATTTGTATTCAATGAATTTTATGTTTTACATGTGAAGGCTTCTGTCGGGCTTTTCGGATTTCGCAAACTTTCTCTAAGACCATAGAAGAGTTACTGCCCTGAAAAACTTTTCCTCGCTCGCGTCATCCCGTCTCTAAACATATTTTTCAAGACTCCTGGGATCCTTCCAGTTCTTTCAGTTTACAGTAATTGAGGAAACTTTAATCTGATTTTGCATAGTGTAAAAACAAAAGAGGAAATCCAATCCGGGAGAGAGTCTTCCCTATGACGTAAAGGGATTCATGACTTTTCACCACGCGAATAAATAGCATTTAATGTGTCGTGCAAACTTATCTACGTTTTTCTAGCTGAATCCAATCGAGTTATCTATTTTTTGGCGTGCATCACCCCAGCCATTCTTTACGAGTTGACTTGGACCAGCAGAACAGGGTGAAAGTGAAAGTAGAAACTTTGCCACATGCCAATTTGTCAAGAGTTGTAAGTTTATGGTACACTAACAACATTGCATTTCTCACGTAATATCATTAGATATTTTATAGATGAAGGGATATAATGAGGATGAGTTGCAATCTCTTCCCCATTTCTGTGACTAGAGACTAAGAAATATTGTCCTTTTACACATCCAACTTTAGGCTTTGTCGGCGATGATACGCTTGAGACTTATTACCAAGCCAGAAACTTTAGCACGAATCGAACACCCAACACTAAACACACGCGTAGGAAATGAGGCATACAGTAAAAATTCTGACACAAACGTAGAGTGAAAGAGAAAGAAGAAAACGTCTCTGGCACGCAGAACTTTTCTCTCTGTCTTCTTAATCATGAACAACTTTGATGTGTAGAAGGAAAAGGATTCAAAGGCACGAACGCTTTCAATCCGTTTCATGTGAAAAGAAAGGTTTTTGTGACCAGACCAGAGACCAAGCAAAAACAGCAAGGCGATGGGAACAGGCGGGAAGTGGGAAGTAGATGAATGTTATTTTTTCTACATTAACCATGTAGCGTGATACCCGGATTAAGCCACATAAAACCGGATTTATTGATTTGTTTACAAAAGCAATAGATCCTGGTTGTTTTTATATTTCTGCCGTACGAAATCGCTTCCTTCCAGCTCATCCTGCTACTGATTGCATATTCAAGAAGTTTTGGAACCTAGGCATACCTACTTGATTTCTATGCTTTCACTGCTTTCACTCACTTGATAAGAGTCAAGCAGCATGTCCCAGACATAGGGAAATAACACCAGTGATGGGATGGCATTTTAGTACGTTCATTAAAAACAAGTGCTTTCATCGTTTTAGTGAGACACGCACAAGACAAGTCTTGTTACCCGTCTCCACTTTCCCTCCGTGTATAATCTATATATCTTAGTTTCTCATCAGGTTTTAATCTAGTCTTGATTTGGTAAATCATCCAGATCATTACGAATTTCGGAGAAAGCTCTGTAACGAATTTTCACTGGGCGTTTACTCCATCAGGATGGATATGGCCTAGGTTAATGTCCTGCTGGGAAGTAATAACACTCTTGAATTCCAACTCATTAGCGTTTATATCTACGTTAATTTTAGTTTAGAGCAAACTTAACGAATGCTTTCTCCCTCAGGAAAATCTGTTCCGTTTTTGTCAAGTTGGAAGGAAAAGTTTCCCTGGAGAAGTGGATTTAATTGAGTTGTACAGATGTGTACTTCCAGATTTCATTATTTCATCTGTCAAGTCTTCCCCGAGAAATGACAAAGTGCAGCGAACTAAGAAAATTGTGATACATTGACTTGTGATGGCGTTGACGTAGGAAAAAGAACGAGCGTAGAATTTCAAAGTGATGCATTATGTATCTTGCTCATGTGAACTGTATTCTGTAGGGAATAGGCTGAAGCAACGCAGCGGAGGAGAAAAGGAATGAAAGTAGAGTGTTTGCTAAGTACACTACGTAATATGTAAGCAATGTATTAAATATGTTTATTCAGTTCACATGAATTAGCTTCGACTTGACTGAGTTTATAGAGTTGGTTAGTCTTGGTGGCAAGTTCGGGAGGAACAAATTGAAAAGGCTGTAGAATGGAAGGAATGTCATGTCAACCCAAGTCAGCGAAGCTACCACGCAATATAGACTAGGCGAGGGCTAATTGTATCTTGAAATCATTAATTTCGCGTGTAGTATACTGCAGGATAAATAAATGAGTTAAAATGATTTAAAAACGTAGCTGATAATATGTTTGTTAGAAGTTGATCAGTATTGTTTAAAGGAGTCTGTTTTGTTATTACGAGGTCATGAGAAAGAATAAGCTATCATAGGCTACAGGTTATTTGCCCTTAAAAACGTGTCTGAAAATAGATTTCGAAAGGGTTATAGCGCTTAAATTGAATCGAATCTTCTAAATTAGACCTGTTCTACCCATACCGCCTCAGGGGTGGATTTAAATATTTCAGTAAGCTATAATTTTCTTAATCAGAAGACCAAGGGCTTTCGAACAAGCTATCACAAGCCATAGGTTGTCATGTAAAAAACATTCACTTTTGACCCCTGACCTCAAGTGTTGACCGATATGACCTAAAGGTTATTTAGTTACTTCGCATGCTTCTGGGTACTTATTTACCGAATTTAAAGTCAATCGATTAACACGTTCAGAAGTTCTCAAGCGGACGGACGGACAAATCAAAATCAATACTTAACTTCGCATACTCAGCCACGTAATAAAAGTGATTTGCTTCGGAGAGAAAGTTTACTACTCTGTATGTTCGTAGACTATGGCTCCTAATATGGTACGCAATTCAACTACTGACTTTGATGTGTGTAGAGAAAGGAAGGCTGGATGACATGGCGCCAACGGTTTTTGGCTGATGTTGATTGCCTCCTGCCACCATTCTTTCTCACTCCCACTTCCAACTTGCAGATGGTATTTTGTTGTTCTTGATTTAAACTATACATCTTGTACTGAAGCGTGTATGATGATACTAGATTCACTCGCTCTTTACCCTTTCCTCCATAAATATTCTTGGGAAATGTGGGCATGAATAATTCTTACTTTGCCCTTTTCCCTGAGCTTAAAGTAGAGCCTAGACATAAACAGAAAGGCTCAGAACTCTAGACTACATCAATTAGGATTGGGAGGGAAAGCAAAGGTAGATATTTTACAAATAAAACGTAATTTGATAAATGTGCCGTATCGCGAATAATGACTCCGGCATGGAAACTATTTGTCACAGAGTTGGAGGAAATTTGCTCCCGTAGCAATCAATAAGATGAACTCTACGAATTTGTTTAGTTTCATTCTAAGAAAATGCCTCGTTATTGTATCGTTCCAAGAGGATAACAATATTGTGCGCTTAATTTTCTCCAAAACAGAAGCTCATATAACCTCCTTTGATGAAGGAGCTTGTGTGGTAATAAAAAGGTGGGGAACTTTCCACGAGAAAGAAGACAAAAGTGTTATTGAAACACTCAAGATGTGTACATTCCACTCGTTTAAATTCCCTGAAAAAGTCGAGCCGAGTCTTGGCATAAAGATCCAGCTTCAACTACTCCCACTCAAAACTGTAATCCTGGAGGTGTGCATGCATGCAGAAAAAAAATCAAAGAGAAAACCCCTCATAAATGCAAAGCCATTTTCCTTCAAGATACGTTGGCTTTGTATGCAGCCGATTTCCAACCGCGAAAAAAATCTATAAGCTTCTCAGAAAAGGAAATGAGCGAGGATGGGAATTTGAGTGGAAATTAATGCATTCTCAATTCCTTTCATGGCCGTTACATTATGTTGACGGAATGGAGTCCAAAGACGAGCGGATAGACAAGATGTAAGTATGTAAGTCGGTATGTAACAAGACTCATATTTTTCACTTTCACTAGACTTTAACTTTCCTACGTTTTATGAGGGTAGAATGAATTATAAAATGCAAATCCGCTTTCACTTTGGCTTAAGGTTTGCAGTAGACCAATGAATAATACTGAGCTGGGATGAAACAAGAGTTTGGCTAGCCTTCCTTCCTTCTTTGTACACACTAACCAATGGGAAATCGGTAGGAGTGTAACAAAGGATTTGTTTTTGTTCAACCAACAAACAACTTGAATTGCTCCAACTTGAGCGAAACGTGAAACTGTTTTAAACTCTGAATGATTCGCATGCATGGGAGAAAACGAGAAAACTAAATGAAAAGGTGAAGTTGGAAGTTGGACTGAATTCATAAAAATATAGTTTAGGGAGGAAACAAAGAGGTGAAAGTGTACGCTCGCTAGTACTACCCTGTACTTCCTTCCTCACTTCCCTAATTCTACCTGACTGCTACCCTTTTGGTTTGAAAAAGTAGAAAAAATTTGCATTGTTTATGCTCTGCAAACCTTAGTTTAGGCATGTTTTCCCTGCTGCTTTCTCTTTTTAAAAGTGAAAGCAGAACGTAAGTTTGAGTTTTTCTTGAAAAAGAAAGTTTTTGTCTTAGTGGAATATAGGCAAAGGAGTAATATTTAACGCCCCGGTGGACTCGAGTAAGTCATCATTTTAGGTTAACTCGAATATCCCGGAGCAAGTCTCGTATTGTATTTGGCGGAAGCCTTTACTCAACTATTCATTCATGCCGTTTGTTCCTGGCTAATATATTGTTTCCAGGATATGGATAGCATCTAGAATCGTGAACCAGCGGTGTTGTCATTATTATGCATAAGTTGTTGTGATATTACGTAAGGATGGATGGCTTTATGCTTGTTTAACTTCATGAAACAGTAGGTTAGACAGTGGGAGTGTAAGCAAGAAATATTTTCTTTCTGGTGAAGAAAGTCATCTCTACTAGCCTCCAGCCTCAACTCCAGAACTTGCTACTTTTCCTCTCGCATAATTTGTGGTTTTCTTTTCCTTTCTGTGTGCCACTCCGAAACAACTATTAATTTCTCCTGAGACACGCACAAAATACAGCTAAAGCGCCTGTTCTGCCGATTTACCCTCCTTTCGCTATGCTTCTGACGTTGCTGTTTTGTGTTTTGAGTGTTGGTGGGGGGTTACAGCGGTGGTGATGGTGATGATGACGCTGCCTTTAGTTACACTTACAACACTCCCAATTTTTCGGAGGCTGGAGGTTGGAGGAGAGGGAGAGTACAAATCCATAAAATATTATTGTAATGGAATAGATAGTTTGCTTTGTTTATCGCTCGTTTCGCTGTGGTCATGGTTTGGAACAGTAGTTCCAAAGTAAATAACGATGATACCGAAAACTACATTTGTTCAAGCTTGTGCAAAAAGCATTAAGGCTCAACTTTGGCAAAAACAAATCTACTAGCCAGTATCAATTATCAACAAATATTTATCGCTAGCTTGTAGGGGGCTATGATTACACTCGTTTCTCACGGAAGTCTGCTCAATAAGCAGGACAAGACAAATAGGAAGCTCAAAGCCTCCTAATAAAGTTCATGTTTCATCATGTTTACAAAACGCTAAGGAAAGTTTTACCTTCTGCTTACACTTTCCCTATCTGAAACAAACAAGTACCTCTATTTCGTTTAAGGATTGAAGAAGAAAAGTCAAACAGTTTCTAAATATTTGCAACTTTAGCCTCTGTACTTTAGACAGAGACTTCACTTCATTTATATCCTAAAGGGCATGCAAATTTTTAAAATAACAGTCTAATGGGAATCCGTTAGAAAGGAAGTGAAGTCAGTGCTTTCTCTACATAAATAAGCTTATTTGCATTTTCCCACTTAGTCCAAGAGCTCCTAGAGTAAACTCTTAAGTATTTTAAAAACAATAATACTTTTCATGAGCTTCGAAAGCAGAAAATGTTTTCACATTTTGTGATGATTTTTCCCAAAATGCATAATTTAATGACTACATAAGGAAGTTACATGTTCCAACAGAATTGCAGAGTGTACAAGTGTGTTTAGACTACAGAGATTTTAGAATTTCCAGTGTTTGTTCCTTTCCCAGAGTTTTTAGACTTTCTAGACTTTCACTGCTTTCTCCGCTCATCAGTAAAGTGCTGTACTTGTATAAAATGCAAATAGTTTTTCTGTGCGTTTGCATTACGATAATGTATCCGTTTTGTACGGAGGGCTGGAGGAAGGAGCATTTATACCCCAGTTTGGAAGCCAGGGAGTAGATAATAAGGGGAAATAGATTGTTAAAGAGGGTATATACACCGCAAACTGTACAATAAACCGAGCACGATGTGCTTTTAACACTACGCATTACATTATGCAAGCCCATAATAATCATAATGTAAGCTTCGCGCTCAAAAGACTACCTGGATTTTACTTAAGCTTTAAAAATAAACAGGCACTCCATTCGGGATGAAAATGGCTCCTTCAAAAATATGCACACATGCACAAAAGCCTAAAATCTAGAAGGAGTAAGGAGTAGGAGAGAGCGAGAAAAAAACAAGACAATTTCTCCTAGTTTCATGCTTCCCCAAACATTTTATTTTGGATAGAATCAGCAAACAGTAGAATGTAGGGAAAAAAAGTTGGCTTTTTATATCAGCTCGTTAAAGGACATTATCCTTTATGGCTGGTTTGGTTGACGACACGGTGTTTACAGTTTACCAAGGGAAAACTAGGGAAAGATAGGTACGTTGTTGCCTTGTGATGTAGTGACTTTCACTGGATTACGCTACTCTTGAGTTCCCCAAGTAAAAATGTTTTTACTCTCTTTGTTCGAGTTTTTAGAGTTGTGTAGTGAAGGGGGTGCTTACTTGAAGAGCTTTAATAGCGCAATTTTATAACCTTAATGGAGGTAATAGAGTGTACAGGAAAAGCCTATGCATAAACTTTCATATTACACCTTCTTTTATTAGCCAAAATGATGACAATCATCTCATCTCCATACATTATACGTTCCTTAGGTACTTCACACAAATTCTCTCGGAGAGAGAATGGAAGCCTCAGATATCACCTAGCTGAGTACACTCTCTCCTCACGCTAAAACCCTAAAGACAATCAAGGGGCAAACCTTAGACACAAGGAGAGTATTGTTACGCCCTCTTATGATCAAACTTTGCTCATTCAAAAAAAACTTTCAGATATGGAGATGATGGAAGCTATTATTATTATTAGCTACATTCCTTCCATAGAAAAATCCGAATCATAGCGTTGTGATTGGCCCTCTACACCAATTAAAATTTTACGGCTGTGGTGGCGGCGCGAAGCTTTAAAAAAGGAAAGCGGAGAGAGATTTTTAAATCAAGTTGACAAGAGAGCTTATAGAGAAGACAAGTGGAAAAGGGAGTTGATCACCGACTTATAAAGTTAGAGTAGTCTTCCACTTCATTTATTTTCAGATGCTAACTTGCATAATTATGATTGGGTAGAGTGAAAGGTGAATATTTGTACGCTATGTAATCTCTCTTGATGGGCAAAGTTTCTACATTTCCCAGAGTAGAATGTGAGCGGTTGAGTGGAAAGGTGAGAGAGGAAATGTAATACCGACGCTCTTGAGGTTTTCTTCATTACTTTCCTTCCAGAGAAATGTTCTTTTGTTAAATTGCTCTTTTATTTCTAGGACTGGCAGGAGCATCACCATTAATATTATTGTTCATAAATATTGTTTGTTCAGAGTAATTCATTGGCATTCGGTTAGACTTTCACTGTCAGCAATAGTATAGCTCTCTACACTCCATACACTCCTCACTCAATACTATCTCCCCATTCTTCCTCGGCCTGAGCCTGAAGATAGTGATATATTTGCTTATTGTGTGACAAGCGAAGATTTTAAGCTTGGGAGATTTCTTACCCTTTCTCTACGTTTTTCTCTTAGAGTCGATTTGTTCGAAAATTCTTGAGACATCAACAAAATGAAAACATTTTTCTTTTTGGTTCATTCATCCAGCAAGACCATAACCACAGCGTACGCCGGTGCTCCAGTTTTGTCATCGAATAAATCTCTGTCCTCACATCACTTCCGTAGATCGCTCTCATTAAGCCGTCTTCGCGTCTCAAGGAAAGAAGTGCGAAGGTATATTGTTTTCTGTGCTTTCCCCAGGAAACTCTTACACCAGAGCATTGTTAACCACAGAGGCTAGACCACACTAGGGAAAAAGAAAAAAAACTAACGCCATTCCAAGCCTCCATTGCCTCTTTGGAACACACACACACGGCGAGAACCTTCCTCCAGGAAAATTACATACTTTGATTCCATAATAATATTTGACAGTTCCAGCCTATGAAAACATTTCTCTTCTTTTCACATTTTCTCATCCTTTTCATTCATTCCTCAAAAAAAAAATTCTAGGGGAGCGGGTGACTATACAAGATTTTTCCAGCATTCTACCAAATTGTGATCATCATCATCATCTAGAGAAGCATCACACGCTCAAAATATTTCTTTCTTACGCTTTCTCTTCCTTTATACGTTTTTCTAGGATTTGTCTTGGAAATAAAATTTGAGAAGGAAACTTGGAGCCAAAGCACAAAATAGATACTATTGCAGATCTCTCTCGTGTCTATCTGCAATTCTTTAGAGCAGCTCAGCCTTTTTCCGGTATGCCGACATAACTTTCTACGATAATCATATTAGTAGGGACAACAATGGCTAGACTATACTCTCACGATCTAATATTTGAAGAGTAAAAGTGCGTCTATAAACCTAAAATTATCGTGCTTTCACTTTCATTTGCTTCCTTTCATATAGAGCTTGTTCACTCTTGGCGGTTAAAACTGAACGGGTAGTGCCTTATGTCTAACTACCTACCTTACAACCAAACCATGTTCCACTCACATCACATCATTTCGTCCGGGCTCAACAGATTAAAATTCTCGAGAATAGGCTTGCTGGGGAATAACAATCCGTGTGGAAGGAATGATGTTCTAATTTAAAAGAGAAAGTAGTAAAGATACTTTGGAAATAATGTTTACTGGAATCTATTCATGGTACAGACATAAACAACATTGATTACCCAATCCATTGGCCACATGGTAAGAATAAATATTGTGTAAGGCTTTCCCTTGGGGCGTAAAAACCGTTTTGGCTCTGTATGAGTTTCTTTACTTTCACTAAAATTTCTTAACTTGATCTCTCTCACAAAGTCTTATGAAATACAAACATCTCTGCATTGATTCAAGAAGAGATTATACTCCAACTCGAAGAACTCCAAAAGCTATATCTTGAAGCTACGCTCCAGTTACTACAGACTTTAATGTTTGTTCGTGGCTCTTGTTCTGTCCAGCAATTTAAAGTAGGTTTTGCAATTTGAGCATATGCACGCGCAACATTCGCTCTGCTTTACTGACTCTGACTGTATGGATCTTCGGTGTAGTTATAACTGCGTCAGTAATTTTGCATATTGTGTGTGATGAAACGACTTAGAAAATCGGTTCCCCTCTCTGGATCTGTAAATGTTGGAAAGACAGAACGGAAGCGGAAGCATTGTAACAAGATTCAACCGAACGAAAAGATGCTTTTCCTTATCCACTGACCCCAAAGGATCATCATAGTGAATTGCTTACGCTTTCTAGTCTTTCCAGGCAGAATGCAAGCCTGGACTGGAAGGTAAAACGTAGATTCCCCGGATCTTCTAGTTCAACTAGAATGAAATTTGTTGGAGCATGAGAGCTTTTCTCGGGGAAATTTTTTGCGTGTAACCTCTGGCAAATATAAGTGTAGGGAGCAATGTCTCGCCGAGGAGGGTAGCCTATACAAACATGTTGTGTTCTAGTCGTTCAAGATTCTGGATAAAAAATGTAGATTTTTCTTTGTAAGCCTTAACCGATTTCCAGCTTCGCCATACAAAACATCTTCATTCTGGCGTGGCGTTCGGTTGAACTGGACTGAAGCAGCTTAATGCTTCTCCACCTCAAAGACTCAAAGTACTTTTCATTCCTTGGATAGCCAGCAATAGTCCTCATGAAAAACTAGGTCCTTTTTTTCTCTTTTTCTCTCGCGTCTTTCTCATTTTTTTATTCTGCTGGAGACACACACAAAAGTTGAGAAGTTATGGGATGGAAGAATATCCGAAAATAGGGTGGGTAAGAAAAACTGCTGGAGAAAATGTAAGCGATGAGATGAGCCACCAAAGAAAACAAGTATCGAGCGAAAGGAACTCAATTCTTTAGCCGTCAGCCTTCTAGCTTCCCATTATGTTTAAGCTTAAGGCTTCTTCCAGTTCACCTACAGCCTTAGCACTTCTAGGCTAAGGCACCGTCACCGAGAAAAATAACTTTTCCTCTACTACCATTATTTTTCACCAGAAGAGCAATATACCGGGTAAAGAGATATATGAGTTTTCCCACAAGTTTAATAAGTAGGTGGCCTGCAAGTATATTGGATCTGGGATCGTAACAGCATTTCCAGATAACCCCCATAAGATTATGAGTAATATGTAGTTTATGGCTTATTTAGATGAGAGATTTGTCAGAAGTGACTTATTTCGCCACTGGCTGGATGAAAGCGTTGTCTTTTCATAAGCAACCTACATATTCATCCTCTAATTAACATTTAAACCCCCCGTCTCAGGAAGGGTGATTCCCTTTTACTGATGCTTAAAAACGACCAGAAATTCTATTTGGGCCTGGTTTCGAATCTGAACACTAAAATTTGAAAGTCCAATCGCCAAGCTTTAGACCACTCGAGTTTCGGTTTCAAACATTAACCTTCCCCCCAACATCAAATTCTACTCGTTTGAGTTATCCAAGCACACTATGTTGTCGTATCGCTTTTTACAAGATGTCTTTAGTATATTCCTTGTTAGGTTACAGATAGACTAACTATAATAATATTTTTATATCCCTTGTTTTTTCCATACCTTCTTGAAAAGAAGACATAAAGAAGTTCTTTTCTTTGTCGATAAAACGAGAATTCATTTGGTAGACTATGCGATGTAACATCTCTACACACTTTCCCTTTTTCATTTTAACTGAAAAAAGGAGAAAGGAATCCACGGATCCTTTTCCAATTCAAGGGCTTATTGTCTCGCCGAAAACGGAAAAGAAAGCAAAAAGCTGTACTTTCCAATATGCCTAGCCTATTTGTATGCAATTTAGGGAATTTTAGAGAGAGAATCGACCTGTATAGCTCTATCATGGGTAGTGTCTCACGATCTTATTTTTTGCTTCAGTTGATTGCTTATCTAAAGGCAGCTATATTGCCAAGATCTTCCAGAAGGAACAAGGTTTGTACATGTTTTCCAATTCACGTGACCTCCCTTTCTTTATCTTTATGAGGAAAAGATACCGGGAGCAAAAGCCACACGTTCTTACTCTCTCGGAGTAAAATTGAAATGCGAGATTGTTTAAGATGATCAGCAGGGTGGAAGGAGAGCGTATGAAAATACAAATAGGAAATAAGTTGCGAATGCAAAACCGGAAAACTTTTCTAAGGTTTTTTTATCTAGACATTTGGAATGATAAGTTCTCATGGTCATGAGACTTTAGTTTAGGTACGTAAAAATACTTATGTACATAAATTGATGCGTTCCATGAATCGATGAATCCCATTCAAAATTCAAGCCGCTACAGAAAATTGAATTGAATACATTCACTATTTCGATCTCACTGCTCAATTTCCAACGAGAAACTTTGAGCGTCTCATTTTTCATTTTACTCTTACTCCATCTCGATTTCATAGAGAAAGTATTGACTTTCACTTTCTTCGGGAAACCAAGTCTTTGCATTTATTTCATTAGGTTTATGTACGAAATGGGAGAGTGATGTGGATATTATACTGCCGCTCAGTTTCATCAAAATAATGTCCAAGGGAGAGAGAATAACGAGCTAAACGAAAACGAAAAAGTCAAGTACGAACCACCTCCAAAGGTTGAACTTGGGGCTTAGAGGAACTCTAGTAAACTCAAAGTCAAAAGTGGACTTTTGTCTCGGACAGGAAATCAAGCCGGAAGAGAAGGATGATACGTTTGAGTTAAGTCCACCATCCAACAGGATGGAAGCGTGTACGTCACGGAGGAAAAGTAGAAATTCCATGTGCTCAACTATACGACCATAGCTTCGACATGACACTAGCCTGTTCTCATTCCATCTATCTTACTCCCTAGTTAGATGAGGGAATCTCTTATTTATTATCGTCAACTTGCAAG
The DNA here is from genome assembly GCA_036850885.1 of Lepidocyrtinus dapeste. Taxonomy (NCBI): domain Eukaryota; kingdom Metazoa; phylum Arthropoda; class Collembola; order Entomobryomorpha; family Entomobryidae; genus Lepidocyrtinus; species Lepidocyrtinus dapeste. Next base: position 82,517 of record JAANSQ010000007.1, read on the forward strand.
CCATCATCGTATCATAGCAAATCATCCTCTTATACATATCCTACTCCAGAGTTATTCCTTATGCTCCCTCCAAATCCAAAAATCCAAAAGAAACCACCGGCTGTGTGGGTATATGCCCAAGAAGCAAATGTAGCAAAGCAAATGTCAAAAATGTATGAAAAATATTAAGACTTCTTTAGACAAGCTTTGCCTCTCTTAGGCTTAACATGGTATCTTCTTAGCGCGGTTTTTGTTCCATGACAATGACTATTTATGGCTCAAGGTTTCGTACGGAATCCTTTGGTACAAAAAGCCATTTTCTTGAAGAACGTTAATCTCCAGTAAAATATTCGATGATAAAATGCTTCGTTTAAGCACACTTTGTCCCACCGCATTATCATCTAGCTACCGTTTTCTCCTTAACGCACAAACCACCCGAAATTCTGGTTGAATGTCCTGAACAAATGTACTTAGACTTGGAGCAAAAGAAGCATTATGCCTTTTCCCAGTCTCACACCATTTCTTCCATTTTTTTTATCTTTTGACTCATTCAGAATATTCAGCCTTGAGTTTGATCCTATATCCAGACTCTGCCTTATACCCAAATTCTTAAGATGGAACCTTTTTCGCAAAAAAGTGAGACATGGAGACCTGGAGCATGCAAATAAATGCGCATTCATCATATCTTCTCGAGAGGACAGAAAGTCTAAAGCCCCTTCGAAGAAAGGATAGTGCATGGCCCAAAACACTGATGGGTGCACACTATTATATGAGAATCTTTTATTTTTCAGATTTTTTAAAACATGGACCATGAACACAAGATAAGATTCCTTTTCAACGAAAATAACTCTTGTAAGTTTATAAGTTTGACGTGCCTTTGAAACTTTGCAAGTTTAAAATTTGAATGTATGAAACATCCACATAAAAGGCTTGGGTCATAATAAAATGCACATCAAAAGAAGATGATGCTGCTTCAAACTTCACAGATTGCCACTACTTTCACTTGGTCTACTAGTCTACTCATCATCCCATCAAGTATACTAGGTATCCATGTTTCAATCTTCATCTCAAATATCGCACCAATGGGGCAGGGTGCAGGGTTGTGAAGTTGTGAACCGGAAACTTGATAGCGGTATTCAAGGTCTTTAGGCTTTTTACCCTTCATCAAGTATTTGGCGTTCATGACATGAAATTACATTGACATGGCACTGAATCTCTGATGGGGCAAACTGACACTATAATTAACAAGTTTCCGAGCATAGATTCCAGAAAAAGTTTCATTCCCCTAAAAAAGCAATATTTTTGTCTAAATGACGTATATCTTACATGTCATCTCTAGATTTCTAGATTGTCCATATTGCTTTCAAGAAGGATAAGCTTCAAAGCGAAAACCTCGATTTTGGCATCAGCCGCACCCTATAATCTAGAACGTGCTCTTTGCATTCCGTTAGTATTACATTTGGTACGAATGTTTTTCGTCACCCGCACGGAATCCCTCCACATTTCTCTAGACTCTAGACTCATGTTACCATACGATGTGGTATTATGATATGATACAATCATGATGTTATGATGACAATATATAAACAGGAAGGAAATATCTGCTTGTTCATGTAACTTCTTACATCATTGTAAGTTTTGCTCATTTCCCCTAGTCTCCTTAAAGTCCTTAAGGAAAAGCGCCGGGCAGAGTAAGATGTGAAACATTCTTTCTGCACTTTCCTTTTCTGAAATCAATACACGAAATACAATATCTTCAGTATCGATGGCTGTGGCGCTATAGGAGCTGTTCTATATTGTTCGAGGTGAACAAAGCGAAACTTGTTTCTTTTTCGCAGCATGGGGCACCATATTCATTTTTATACTTTGAAACAAATACAATCTCTATGTCTGCATGTATCCTTCCAACTCGACATTTTCCAACATCTGTGATCATTTCCTTATGACAATATCTAGTGGGAATGATTTCGGTACTCTAAGGACAAGAAAGACTCAAAATCTATAATTTTTTGCATCACGTTATTACGTAGCTGAGCTTGCGAAGTTAAGTATTGGTTTTGAAGTTATGTCCGTCTGTATGTCTGTCCGTTTGCACTATCACTACCGAAAGCGTGAACCGATTAAGTTCCAATTTGGTATTTGACTGGAACTGTTTGACTTTTGGGCTATAACGTTCCATGTACTTATGATGTCAGGGGTCATGGGTAAGTTTAATCTAAACATTCGATCCAGTTGCCCATAAGCCCTATAACCCTGTATAAAAACCTATGCTCAGCTACGTTTTTAACAACTTTTAACAGCTTTATTTTAACGTATGTTTGTATAAAAACTAGGCTTCATGCTGACGTCAAAGGTAACAGCAGTGATCAATTGGTAAAGGGAAAAAACCATTTTAAATTACATATTCCGAATATGGAAGTTTACCTCACTTGAAATCTGCATTACTCGAATCGGATCAAGTATTCTACTAAGGTATCACGAGCCATTAACTTCTAGCGTGTGTACCTTCCAACTTGCTAGGTTTTAGCCAGTCATATATGCCATTTTAACTTTATGCTAGTTTTTTTTGACGGATAAATTCTTATCTTGCATGTCCCACGAGATTCCAGAGCCTTCAAGCTTCCCACGCCTTTATCATTCATTCTCTTCATAGAAATGGAAAACCGGATATAGGAGAGATATGTGTGGATAGACTAGGAGAATACATAAAGTGTAAAAACTTACGAAGAAAAGACTAGTGATTGAAGTGAGATACCTTCTTTAGAAAAAACCGCCTTGGTTATTTTCTTACTTCGCTTGAGGCACTTCCCCTCCCATATGTAGGCCATATCCCACAGGAATGGCCATATTATTTTCCACAAACTACATTCTTCATCTGAACCATTCTTCTACACTGATGCTTTCTCTAGTGGCTTGTCATAAAGTCCTTGTCCTTCTACATTTTCACAATTTTTGGAAAACCTCTATGCAATGCAGTGCGACTCATGCAGCGATAATATTTTACAAAGGAAAACCAACAGAGCTTCTAGCCTCTTGCGCAATATCATTTCATGGAGATCATATAAACAGCAACATTAAGCCCATTTCATGGCCCTCTAGGCTTTCTTCAGTATGGCTGGATTCGATTTGAGCAGTTTTGGATTTTACTAAATGGTTTAGAAGAATGACCTCCTTTGACCTTTAAGAGATCTTTAAATGAGGATTATAGTACAACATGAGAAAATTTTCTCAGTTTTAATCTTGTAAGAAAATCTGCACTGGTGCACACAGTGCATACAGAGGTTGGCGCGGGAAACTTTGAAATGTTGAAATCTTTTCTTGTTTATTTTAAGGAGGGTTGTCGGTTGTCTTGAGCTTTCTATAAATGTCTTTTCATGTCATGCCATATGTTCACCGGAAGAAGAGTCTGTTACAAGTGCCTTTTCCCTCGCTGACAGTCTTAGTCTTCTTGTCTCATTTATTTAGTCTTACAATACGAGAAGCAAATTACTAAAAGGTTTTTTCGTCTTTTATTCTTCGTTTTGAAAGAAAAAAAAACAGCGTACCGTATTTACACGTTAAATTCTAAGAGTACAGGAGGGTGGGGCGATACATTATTTTCCTCTTGAATAGAGAAAGTCTTGACTGCATAAGACCATTTCGTAAAATATTTGCTAGTTAGAAAAGGATCATTCAAACACAGTTGAATGCAGACTTTAAGAAAGGGAGAGAACACCAGACAACTACTCGTTCTTTAGTACTAATGCATTCCATGATTCCAGTGAGACGCCGAGTGTTTCTCTACATTTGTATTTATACTAGAGAAAGTAGATAATAAAGCTGTTAAAAGCTTTTACAAACGTAGCTGAAAACAGATTTTGAAAGATATACAGATTTTAAACTGAATTAAATGTTTTAGACTAAACCTAATCTGCCATTATTGTCTTGATTCAATTAGGGCAATAGTTATCTTTTTGGTAATCATGTAATCAAGTGCTTTCAAATGAGCTTGAATTGAGATTGAGCTTATCATCAAAAAAATATTCATCGTTTACACCCCTGCCCTAAAGTATTGATAGATATGATCTAAAAGTTGTACAATTCATTCTTAGGATCCCAAATTTTAAATCACTCAGTGGAGGCATTCGAGAGTTATGACGCGGACGGACAGACAGACGGACATTTGTATCAGCATCAATACTTAACTTTACCAGCTCAGCTACGTTATAAGTAAAGAGCATTGGATTTTTTTTTGTGAGTAAAAAGTGAAGTACACTCTTTCTAATTGTAAGTCTCTTAGTTGAGCAAATAACTTACATTTTGGAGTTGCGAATTGAAAATATGCAAAACGCATTATGTATATTTTTACTTGTCAAGTACCATAGCTTTTGTAGTAGAGCGTAACCGAAAGCAAGAAATTAGGCAGATATCCACCTATAAATATTCATGGACACTTAATTATGTATGGGAAACAGAAGAATCTAAAGCGTAAATATGGAGTGGAGGAAATAAGCTACTTTACAGAGTGTACGGAACAATAGTATTTTCCAGTAAAATTGAGCAAGTACTTAAAAAGAATTACTTAGGCCACTTTAAATTGTCACGATAATGAGTAAAAAAGCGTTACTGTATTTTGCACATTCACAAAGTCAAAGGAAGTCAGGTACTTTTTGTGTTTCTAGGATAAGTGAAGTATTTTGTGTAATAGAAAAACACCTCCCATTTTCATTGGAATGGAAGCACTAGAGCTTTCAGAGAAAGTCAGATTTTGAGTTATTCTTGTATGAATTAAGGAAAGCCGGCATGATAAAAATCACGTAAGACGGCACATTTTCAAGATTTCAAGCTACCATCTGTCTAGTCTCCTTCACGTTTTCACTCTGAAATTTATTTTGAAGAGAACTAGGAGAGATGATTACATTTCATAACATTTCATAACATTTTCCTTTCCATTAGATCCTTTGTGAATGGACCATAAAAATCTGTGCAATGCGTTATGCTCTGCTTGCTCCTGTCTCTCTTTGAGTCTTGGCGAGTGCATACCTAGCGAAAACCTTTTCCACTGATTACTCCAGACTTCACCAATCTAAGGGACGGAGGACAAGGAAAGTTAACCAGGTGCCTCTTTTATTCCATTCGAGAGACTGAATGTGCACAATGGTAAATGTATACGTTTCCATGGAGCTACTCCATTTATCATCTTGCTCTCATCCATCCCCATCGATCCTGTTAGTCACCGTTTGAATTGCTTAGAAGCTAGCTGCATTTCAACATTTTCAACGGCACTCCTACAGAATGAATGAGTGAGTAGCATAAAAAGAGAAAGTGAAAATAATAGCTCCCCGTAGGCTAAGAATCTTGATGTGATGGGATGAATATGTGAGCGAGGAATTTCATCCGCCTCTAGATAATCTTATGCCTACGACTTGCGAAATGAAAAATGCTCTACTTACTCCCAGATTCATACAGCTCTTAGATATTTTATGTCTTAAAAGTTGGAAATCTTGAAAAATGTAATTTGTTTGCGGCGGCTAAGAAAGAGTACGAGCTCCATAGCTCCATACCTCGTTGGGTTCACTCCCAGATACGAATTTCAGTTATTTGGAGAGCTTTGTCGAAACTTTAGCTTCAACAATGATTTACCTACAGATTACACTAAAATTCTCATGTTAACCAGCCCGTGACAAATAAACCTCATGCCTTACATTTTTCCTCTGTAGTTTAAAACTTTGTCATTTCTTAAATTAAAATGGAGTTGGAGTGTGCCTACTCCATGGAAATAATAAATGGAATCATCACGGAATGGAATCGAATTCAATTGTGTAGCACTTTTCTTTGGACCACAAATAAAACTTTTATTTTCTATACTATACGTGAAAGTCTTGGAGGGTTGGAGGTACTTTCTAAGAAATGAAAGTGGATACATAAGTAATGCATAGCTTACTGAATCAATGAATCATGTAGGATGTAGAGCAGTCTAGTTTTTTGAAGTAGATTACTCCCACTTTAAAAGGAAAAGTGATAAAAAAAACATTAGATTAAAATGTACCTGCTATTTTCTCTCTTTTCCCAGGTTAGTTAATAACGTCCATGATTTCCTAAAGAGTCGTTTTCTTTCATAACCTGAAACAAAGAGGGTACAGGAATTAATCAGAGGTAATTAAGCATATCATGTATGAAACATCAAAAGACTGAATTTTTCATTGAGATAAATACATAATGAGAGACAATATATGCATCAACATCAACAATAGGACAATAATTAATGTAAGCAATGAAACAAGTGAATGAAATGCTGGTACGCGATATGATGATGAGCAATCAAGCGTTCACTACGAAACACTCTAGACTCACACCTTTCATTCTCCTCGACAGAGATTAACATTGCAACCTTTCTCTACATCTCTTCCCTACGGAAACTCGTGGTCGTGATGGAATGGAAAGTCATAAAAGCGCAATAACGTCTGACGCTATTTCATGCGGTATATGAATTGGAGTGGCATTGGACTACGTTGTAAAATGTCAAGTTATGACTGCACACGATACATAATGCATGAGAGAAGCAACTTGAACATCATCATCACCGTACCCTCATTCGCACTTTTTGCCAGAGTGAAAAGAGAAAGTTGAGTGAGAAACATTCAAAGACAAGTCTAGATGTGGAATCTCCAGGGGAAATGTACGCAAAAAGATATGCACTAACCTACAAACTATATTGTGGACCACATTAGTAGTGTGCATTAGTAGTGTTAGTATATACATTTCTGCCAGATTAACCATCAACTTGAGCACAGAAAGTGTAGTTTCTGCCAAAAAATATGAAAAAAGTGGGCTGCATAAACTAAATCCCATTTCGGGGGAAAAGACTCGCTTTTGATGTTTTTCTTACTAAACCAAGATGCTATGCAACATATTCTCTGTTTTTAAATAGAAGATGACAAACTTTCGTACACCTTTGCTTTTGTGTGGATGTTAAGTGTGAACGATTGTAACGGTCTGGTTTAAAATGTGACAGTTTTAGCCCAAGTCACTTTTTCCCTTCAAAGAATAAGTTTGTTCTACAATGACACTTGCTCATCAACGCTTACTCGTCTGGAAAAATCTCTTAATTTATACTGACACGGTGATATGATAAGTGTGACTATGCGATGACAGAGCGGCGAAGACATTCAAATGAATATGCTATGTCAGGTTGAAAACATCTTAGTTTAAGCCAACACCTCAAAGTAAATCAGTATAACAATAAAGCTGTTAAAATGTGTTAAAAACGAAGCTGAAAATGGATCTAAACAAATGTTTTAGCTTAACCTTAATCTTTTCTGACCTCATGCACTGATTGGTATAGAGTTATCACATGTACCAAATGTAAAAAAAATCGGTCAACGCGCTCGAGAGTTATGGCGCTAACGGACAGACGGACATATCAAAATCAATACTTATTTTGGAAGCTCAGCTACTTCATAACTGTTTCACACATTGGGGAAAACATGAAAGGAAAGTGTTTCTGTATGAGCCTAAACATTTCACGAACGTTCTATTAATGAGTGACAATCTACAAGAATTGTTATTTTCCTCTGTTGTGTTGTGTTCAACACTCTTTACTTGCAGCGTTCAATGTTCCGCATCTAAAGGATTTTGTGCAAAGTCTTGGAAATTTTATTTATTCCGTGAGGACGGCAAAGGACAGTTTGCCAATGTGGTAGATCTATTTGTTTGGCAGGACAATAAAGGAAGAACGTCTAGAGTCTAGAGAGAGTGGCCAACTTTCACATTTTCTTTCCTTCACTCGTCCTTGCGGTTGAATTGGAAATTGTGTTTGTGCATGAAATGTTTACTCGAATAATGTCGTGGCATTACGAGAACACTGCATAGCCAACTTTTTTCTCAAGCTTTTCCCGCCTGCCATTTCGGGAAATGTTTTGTACATATTAGAATAAACTGGAAGAGAAAAAAATGATAAAAAAGTTGGCAATTGGGTTCAGTCTACGTCACTAAAATAAATCTGAGGAGGACATCTGAACGCTATTTTGAAAGCATCACTATACTCCACTCCTCAGACTCCTCCATGCATGTTTTAACAGACGAAAAGAACCAGCAATCAGTGAACCATAAGAAAATATTTTTTTTTTGATGGACTGTGTTTTCAATTTGTTTAAAAAAAATTAATATAAACTTGACTATAACTGACCGAAAAATATTTAAGGAGTGTATAACACCTCCTATACGCTACAGGAACATTTAATAAATAGAGTCCAGCGTTTGGTGCTTCAATGTTTGGTGTTGCCAACTAGAAAGTAAAAGTAAAGGGGTATCATCATTAAAAAACTTTTTCTATTCCCAAACGACCCTTTTCTTTTCTTGACAATCTCACAAGTTGAAACTGTACGTGTATGTGACGTGCAAAAGCTATTTCCGCAAATGGCTTATTCTACAACTAATTTTAAGAAGTAGTCAAGTAGTTATAACTGGTAGCAGTAAAGCGGATGCGTTTTCACTAGAAAAGGGGAAAAGAAAGTCAAAAGAGTGCAGAGCAGGCAATGAAGAGACATTTTTTCTATAACCAGCTTATATTACTAAAGAAAAAGTATATGCTTTTTCCGGTGTTGTGACTTCAACGTATCTTATTAAAGTTTGCTGGAGAAAGGGCTTTCTCTCCTATTTCATTCTGAACGAGAAAGTGAGATTCGAGATGAAATAAAAGTGTATAGTCCACATCTAAGTTTTTGGGGATGCGAACAAGACATTACTCATTATTTTGAGAAAAACGCAGCGTATCTTTAAGAAAAAAGAAAAGTTTTTTAGATTTTCAGAAGGGAAGTATTTTATCGCTGGTTTAGTTTTGAAAAGCAAATCAATCAAAAATACAACAAGATATAATGTCCCCAATATAAAACTAAAAGAGTTAACAAACCAAAATCTTTTTATGCAGTTAAATTGTGGATACCATAAGATATCGTTTGTAAATTGAGTCACTCGTATGTCCAAAATTTTAGGGCGCTTCTGATTTTCACGAACTTTGTCTCGCAAAGGACATGGACTCTTGGCCTTGTCACCATGTCAATAACGAGGTGGTTTCCAACAGGCTCGACTTGTTCCCCTAACGTCTCGCTAAGCATTTAAGTTGCCATGTATGTAATTTTTTTGCCAAGTTTATATTTCTTGAAAAGAACCAAAATGTTTAGGAAACTTTTCCATTTAGCAAATGGGAAAAAATGATGTAGGACGGGTGAGAAAATAGACTTGGCTTAGATGTGGAAGAAGAGAACAAAAAAGTACGTTTTCCATTTGTCTTTAGATTTTGACAGAAGAAGAAAGTAAAGACAAATCAGTCAACTTCTTGCAAGCATGGGGAAAGTTTATTTTTGTCACTATCAAATCAAAACGATGAACAACAGTCTAAAAAAAAGTACACAACATAGTCTCTAGACTGTAAAAGAATACCCTCATGGAGAAAGAAATGTCCAGGGTGGAGGAAGAGAAAAAGAGGAATGGATTGGATTCAACATATTTTTGATGAAAACGTATTAGCCACACACTCTCAACTTTAAAGAAAAATACTTTTTGCTAGTAATCTTGCCTTTCTCTGGGACGGTTAAGACTAGTAAGTTGTGAAGTTGAAGGCACATCAATCAACGTAATTTGCTAGCAGACTCTAGGCTTAAACTATGGGTAAGAGGCTGTAGCTGGTAGAAAGAGATGATAAGAACTAGTAATCCTTCCTTTTTATTTTCAAGTTTCTTCTTTTGATTTGGAAAAGTTTCTGGAGAGAAATGTAGATTGATGTCTTTTACTAAGCTTGTGCTTCTTCATCACATAAGTGCGTATATTTATGCGGTACAGAGTTTGGAATATATATTCCTTTAGTTTCATCTGGAGATGACGAGCTGAAAGGAAAGTTTCTCTTTGTGATTCCTCTTTAGTTTTCCAACTGGCATGGATATAAAGATTAATGACAAGTGTTTCGGAACAGCAACCTAAGGAACAAACCGTTCCAGCCAATTGCCGTCTTAAGGAAATGGTGATGATGCGAATATTACATGCGAGACGGAAGTGAAAGTTACTTGATTCTCAATTCATACAAGATTGTCAATGGCAACCAGGACACATGGACTCTACATCATAGCTCGTGGTCTCGTTGACGTTTACATACACTTTTTATATCATGTTATGATACCACAAAGAGCTATACTTTCGGAGTGTGCATGACAACTGTATTATAAAGCGTGGAAGCAGGTACTGTGAAAAAGTGGCGTATGCAGTGGAAAAACCACAAGATAAAAAGTTGTTGGATATTTTAAAAAATGACTTTAGCTTACCCGGAATAAAAAGGTCTACATCGGTAACTCTGGTGTGGTATCCCCCAGTTAAAACCCACTATTTGCAAAGTCTTCCAAAAAAAATGAAAATGTTTCAAAGTCTCAGAAAAAACCGAAAGGTTCTTTTTTATCTGTCGGAGCACAAATCTTTTCCAGAAATCAGAATTAGCACGTTAAGGTTAGGGATCCTGGCTTTACAGTTTGTATAGACAAGGATGTGGTTTAGAGAGAACTAACGAGTTACTCGGAAAAATCATCGAAATTGGTTTGTATTACCAGTTATTTACTTACAAATTCCATTGGAAAATAATCAGCCAGAAGGACCAAATGTTCGGAATATTTTTTTGCAAACACTCCTAAATGAGATGAGAGTTTGAGTCACTGTACAAATAAGTCACTTGAACAGGGGATGGAATTATAATGTTTGATTTTTCAAAAAATCTATTTGACCAGCACGGTTATCTGTACTTGTCTCTTGTCGCGTATCCAATTTTCATGACTCCTTTATTCTCTTGGAGAATATCGAATAAGTTGACTTTTTCAGTCTACAATTTTTTGTATGCTTTCGTATGGAATCAAGTACTATTGGTAGCACAGGTTGAGGATGCGAACGTCGTGCGATCTATACGACTGGTAGTCTTCAACTAAATGGAAAACGTGTGGATGTTCAAGAATAAAGGGGATAACTGTGATAGTGTGTCTGAGCTTTTAGCTTGAAGCTTGGCTTTTTCAAAAACTTTCTGCTCAAGTTGTACTTTACAGTTGAAAATGAAAAGATGGCAAAGCTTTTCCCTACTTTCCTTATAGGAAGCTTAGGCACGAGAGCGTAAGTGTGCGAGCCGTGTGACGAAGTAGGAAGAAATGAAAGGGGAAGCTGAAAGCATCTTCGCTTTTCTAGTATTTTATGCAGTTTTCGATGTGAAGCTGATGCACTGCGTTATTTTCATTTTACAAAGCTTTGTTGCTTCTTGCTTGGGATAAGTTCTATGTACGTAATTATAGAATCGCTTTTTAAACGTAACCCGAATTTCTAGCGCCCTGAGGTACTTCAAAATACCAAAATACCTCTTATCATATTCTGGTAAGCCTAAACTGATATGTAAGAATAATAAGTCCCAAAATATCCAAGAGCTGCAAAATTTTGATTTACGCTTTTAGGAACCCAAGTACCTGAGACCCGTGTACCTATAGTTCATCAAGGAGGAGGAAAAAGTAAAGGATATCTTTGAAAACTCGTCTGGAGTTGGATCATGACCTCGTTTACATCTTTAGCGTGCTTGAAAAGTATCAGACGAATATTTACTGAAGTTCGTAAAAGCTAGTTATGATGCAGGTACACATAGATACTGTAACTGTAACGTCTTACTTCTAGCGCATATGGAGTATGTATACAAGGCAAAATTGCAGCTTGTAGCCAGCTAATTATGGATGCAGAAATCAGCAAAAACTGGCTCAGTCAATTGCGGAGGAAAGTTCGCGATGAAAACCTACGATTATAGCGCCGACCACAGTTGGAAACCAAAAGGAGAGAAGCGCTTTTCCGTCACTTATCAGAGTCGGAATCCGGCTGGGAGATGGAGAATGAATGGCACTACCTCGAGTTTTGGTCCCCCCAGGAAATCCGGCAGCAATATTTTTGAGTCCTCCCAGTCCAGTGAGTAGGTGTCACATGTGTAATGGACGCAGATTCTTGGTAGGGGGCAACAATCCTGAAGGTACCAGTGGTGGTGGTGGACCACCTTTTGCCACCATCTCAAACAAAATTATATTTTTTGCTATAATTTGACATTAATCACTTGTGTTTAATTTGAAGGTAAAAGATCTCAGGAGCCCAGAACTCGGCGAGATGACAGCATAATGTCAAGTCCAGCTCCTTTTGAAGCTGCAAAATGGAGTTCCAATGCTGCTCCATCGCTATCTCCAACTTGGATGGACATCTCCAACCNAATGCTGCTCCATCGCTATCTCCAACTTGGATGGACATCTCCAACCCTTGAATCAAGACAGTCTTGCCTACGTTGTCAATCCATGTTGTACTTTAATTGGTTGCGCAGAACTGGCTCATTTTCATTCACATTTGCAATTTCTAAAAGAAACATTCAAACATTGTATACAGTTTCTTGTGCAACTGGACAGGCGTAGTGATGAACTCTCAGTAATCACACCATAGTTCCTCCTCATCCTCTCATCCTCCTCACAGTCTCAATCTACTAAGGAAACGACACTGGAGTCCTTAGATTCTGCGACGGGGGAAAAGTTAGGGCGCCTTGTGCAACCAATCTACCTTCCCGATTCCACCCCCCAGGAAATCACAACCGATTGGCAGACAAACTCTGAGACCGCGTCAACGCTCCGCAACGCATACTTGAAGTGCGTATGTAGCCTCATCTCCCAGAAAAAAGTCGCGTAAACTTGATGGTACCGTAATTTTTTATTTTATTTAATACTGGAATCCACTGAGTCAGTGAGAAACTTTTCGTCGGACAGATTGTCTCAAGGTGCCCCGATTCTTTTTACAGTGAAGTTAGCCCTGGCTGTTGCTGCAAGCAAAAGCAAGAAGGAGGTGAAGATGGGATTACAATTACAAGATGTTCCTGACGCTGTGGGACCTACGCCTAATAAATCTGAGAGGGGTCAGCAGAACAAATCGAAGAAAAACTGTTTCTCATGTAGGTGATGGCTGCTAGCGAGAAAGGCTTTGGGCGTCCTCTTCCTCCTCCTCAGATTGACTCGGAAAACTCCTCTCCATCGTCGTCCTCTTCGGATTTGAAGCAAACATCTTCAGAAATTCCAGTTCCGTCAAATTCAAATATGATCTGCGAAACTTCCAGTACCAGAGCTGACAGTACCATCAGGTTTACGCGTCTTTTTTCTGAGACATGAGGCAACATACACTTCCAGTGTTCCAGTTCGCTTCGCGGAGTGTAGACGGTTTCAGAGTTTGCCTGCCAATCAGGTTGTGTGATTCTAGTCGAGTTGAGTGATGTCCTGGTTCAAGTTGTAGCGGAGAGGTACGGGAAAGACTTGGATGACGTTAAGGGTTGCATAACCAACTTCTTCAAGTTTGGCAACCTTCTTCAAGGAAGAGTGACTGTAAAAATAATAACAATATTGTTTCCTAAGCTTATTATCCTGGTTCGTAAAAATTAAAGATTCTTGGTAGGGGGCAACAATCATGAAGGTAAGCAGCAGAAGGTAAGGTGGACTACCTTTTGCCACCATCTCAGGCAAAATTACATTTTTTGCTATAACTTTACTTTGACACTGAACACTTGTGTTTAACTTGAAGGTGAAAGATCTCAGAAATGCTGCTCCATCGCTATCTCCAACTTGGATGGACATCTCCAACCCTTGAATCAAGACATTCTTGCCTACTTGTTGTCAATCCATGTTGTACTTTAATTGGTTGAGCAGAACTGGCTCATTTTCATTCACATTTGCAATTTCAAAAAGAAACATTCAAACATTGTATACAGTTTCTTGTGCGACAGGACAGGCGTAGTGACCATAGTTCCTCAGCATTCTCATTCTTCTCACAGTCTCAAGCTGCTAAGGAAACGACACTGGAGTCCTTGGATTCTGCGACAGCTCCTTGTGCAATTATTCCGATTTCCCGATTCCAACCCCCATAAAATCACTAACGATTGGCAAGCAAACTCTGAGACCGCGTCAACGCTCCGCGAAGCGAACTGACGTGTTCTGAATATCATGAATGTTTCCAAGGCTTACTGCTTCTACCTGTTCCTACATCGACCATTCTCGTTCTTACCTCCGTGACACCCATTGAATGAAGAAAGTTGACCCTAGATACAATCAACGACAATCGACACTTGGTTAGTTTTAGTCAGTCTCTGCACTCCCACTTTTGCTACCCATTCTGAAGCTTGAACGAGTCATTTTCATGCACGAGTGCTTTCATTAGCCATTGCATGCAGCCAGGTATGGATAACCCTAGATAGAGCATTAACGAAATGTGCTCACGTTGCCTTTCTTAAAACAAAGGTTAAAAAATATTTGATTAATAAATTAACCACCACCACTTCCACAAAAACCTTATACGCATGCTGACATGATTAAACAAATATTTGTAAACAGGCATACATTCAGTTTTTGCATTTATTACGTTACTGAGGTTGCGAAGTTAAGTATGGATTTGGATTTGTTCTCTTGTCAGTCTGTTTATTCAATACCTCTCGAACTGAACGCATGTCGACTGATATCAAATGTGCACAGAGAATCCATGTGACGATCTGTATCACTATCGAGCTACATTCGTCAAAACATGAGGTCAGAGGTGGATAATTTTTAGGAAGTTAATGTATGGCTATTGAATTTGTGCTAACTCATTTGAAAGCCCTTGTTCTCCAACGTTACCAAAAATGTTACCATTGAGAGATTTATATCTACTCCGGAAGTGGTAGGGCAGAAGACCATGTATAATCTAAAACATTTGATTCAGTTTCAGCACT